>WNWK01010133.1:0-10000 GCA_009830355.1 Cherax destructor | reverse complement strand
GGAAAACAGATGGGACATGCAATTTTGACCACCCCAGAAAATGCCGTGCACATATGACAACAAGAATATGCAACCTCCCTTCCTGTAAGCTTTTCCACCCTGAAATGTGCCACTCATCAGTTCAGGAAAGACAGTGCTATAACTTATATTGCCAGGCATACCACCTAAAGGGTACAAGACGACACAGAACATCCAGACCATGGGCAAACCTGGGTAGCCATAGCCACTCCGGAGAGAGAGTTTTTTTTAGCGCCAGGAAGGGAAAAAAGCTGGCAGAAAATGACAGAAATCGTACAGCAACTGCAATCATTTCTGGAGTGGAATTACTTTCAATGGCCTCCACTCCAGAACAACAGATATTAGTGCCATGAAAAAAACCTCCCCCCATACCACCAATCCGACGACATTCATCTTTGCAAATATACAGGGTCTAAAGCCACGAACAACAAAATACCTTACATCCGTGGACTGCTTACAGAGTCAAATGCTATGTTTACGGCTTTCACAGAGACCCACATAAAGGATCACTTGGACAATGAAATATGGATCCCGGGTTACAACCTATACAGATGTGACAGGGTGAACTACTAAATTCCTCAAATGATGTAGTTGAAGTTCTAGTAGTAAAGATCGAGAATCAAAACCTGGTCATCGTGGTTGTATACAAGCCTCCGGATGCAACGTCCCAACAATTCCAGGAACGGCTTCTGAAAATTGACCACTGTCTGGAAAACCTTCCAGCTCCTGCCCCCAACATCTTTCTCCTGGGAGATTTCAACCTAAGGCACCTAAAATGGAGAAATATTGCAAACAATGTGGTACCAGAGATAACACCAGGAGGCAGCGCAGATGAAAACTCGCACACACACACGAGCTTTTAAATCTCTGCACCAAATTCACCTTAAATCAGCAAATAACAGAGCCTACAAGATTGGAGAATATGCTGGACCTTATCTTCACTAACAATGATGATCTAATACGAAATGTCATCATATCAAAAACAATATACTCAGATCACAACATAATAGAGGTCCAGACATGTATGCGGGGGCCCAGACCGACAAAATGTGATCAGTCGCCCCAGACCGACAAAATATGATCAGTCGCAAGGGAGCCTTCTCCAAATTCAACTTCAATAACAAAAACATAAGGTGGGACCAAGTAAACCAAGTCCTAAATGATATAAACTGGGAAGATAGCATAAGCATCACGGATCCTAACCAATGTCTAGAACAAATTAACTCTGTGGCACTTGAGGTTTGCTCAAGGCAAATTCCCTTAAGGAAAAGGAGGAGAAGATGTAAACTAGAAAGAGAGAGAGGCACTCCCTATACAGGCGAAGGCAAAGAATAACAGAGCGGCTACAAGAGGCAAACATCAAAGAAATAGCAAACATCGAACTAAAACTAAAGGAATCTTACAGGAATCAAGAAACACAGGAAGAACTAAAAGCCATAAATGAAATTGAAAGAAACCCAAAGTATTTCTTTTCTTATGCCAAAATCAAAGTCGAGAACATCCAGTATTGGGCCTCTACTTAAACGGGATGGGTCCTACACAGATGACAACAAGGAAATGAGTGAGCTACTAAAGTCCCAGTATGACTCAATTTTTAGCGAGCCGCTAACCAGACTGAAAGTCGAAGACCTAAATTAATTTTTTATGAGAGTGCCACAGAACTTGATAGATGCAAGCCTATCTGACATTACCCTGACGCCAAATGACTTCGAAAAGGCGATAAATGACATGCCCATGCACTCCGCTCCAGGCCCAGACTCGTGGAACTTTGTGTTCATCAAGAACTGCAAGAAGCTTTTAACATCCTATGGAGAGGGAGCATGGACACCGGGGTCGTCCCGCAGTTACTAAAAACAACAGACATAGCCCCACTCCACAAAGGGGGCAGTTAAGCAATAGCAAAGAACTACAGACCAATAGCGCTAACGTCCCATATCATAAAAATCTTTGAAAGGGTTCTAAGAAGCAAGATCGCCACTCATCTAGATACCCATCAATTGCACAACCCAGGGCAGCATGGGTTTAGAGCAAGTCGCTCCTGTCTGTCCCAACTACTGGACCACTACGACAAGGTCCTGGATGCTCTAGAAGACAAACAATGCAGATGTTATATACACAGACTTTGCAAAAGCCTTTGACAAGTGTGACCATGGTGTAATAGCACACAAAATGCGTGATAAAGGAATAACAGGAAAAGTTGGTAGATGGATCTATAATTTCTTAACAAGTAAAACACAAAGAGTAGTAGTCAACAGAGTAAATTGTGAGGCGGCTACTGTGAAAAGCTCTGCTCCACAAGGCACAGTACTCGCTCCCATCCTGTTCCTCATCTTCATATCCGACATAGACAGTGATATAAGCCACAGTGCCGTGTCTTCCTTTGCAGATGACACCCGAATCTGCATGACAGTGTCCACCATTGAAGACACTGCAAGACTCCAAGCAGACATCAACCAAATCTTTAAATGGGCTGCAGATTATTATTATTATAATCAACAGGAAGCACTAAACCCATAGGATTATGCAGCAATGGGCTGCAGAAAACAATATGAAGTTCAATGATGAGAAATTTCAATTACTCCAATATGGAAAACGTGAGGAAATTAAAATCTCATCAGAGTATAAAATAAATTCCAACCACACAATTGAGCGAAAAACTAATGTCAAAGACCTGGGCGTGATCATGTCAGAGGATCTCGCCTTCAAGGACCATAACACTGTAGCAATCGCATCTGCTAGAAAAATGACAGGATGGATAATGAGAACCTTCAAAATCATGGATGCCAAGCCCATGTTGACACTCTTCATGTCGCTTGTTCTATCTAGGCTGGAATATTGCTGCACACTAACTGCACCCTTCAAGGCAGGTGAAACTGCTGACCTAGAAAATGTGGAGAGAACCTTCACGGCATACATAACTGTGATAAACCACCTCAATTACTGGGAACGCTTGAAGTTCCTAAACCTGTACTCCCTAGAACACAGGCGGGAGAGATTCATTATTATATACACTTGGAAAATTCTATAGGGATTAATACCAAACTTGCACATGAGAGTTACTCCCTACGAAAGTAAAAGACTCGGCAGACGATATAACACCCCCAATGAAAAGCAGGGGTGCCACTAGCACGTTGAGAGACAACACAATAAGTGTCAGGGGCCCAAGACTGTTCAACTGGCTCCCAGCATACATAAGGGGGATTACCAATAAACCACTAGCTGTCTTCAAGCAGGCACTGGACAGGTATATCAATAGTTATTTGTGTCTTCTTGGTAGCTGGAATGCAATGATAAGGCTTTGGAGGCTTCTTACTTTATTAGAATAAAGTGCAGGGTACACAGGCTGTGTTAGTGGCCATGGCCCTGGTGGGCCATGTGTCTTGCGAGGGAGAGAGGGAGAATGCCTGTTGTCTGAGTGATGCCTGGGCGCCAAGTGAGGAAGAAACATGGTGGGGCAGACTGACGTGGGTATAGGCCTATAGGTGGCAGCACAAGAGGGCACGAACATGTGGACATAGAAAAAAAAACTTCCTCCAGAGAGGGAAGAAAAAAAAGTGTGCTTTGTGGTCTAAGGCAGTGAGCGTCGATGCAGCACTGCGTGCCTTCCTGCGTCTGGACAGATACTGCAACACTAGAGACATTGTTGCCATGCTGTATAACCTCTGTGGTTTAGCGCTTCTTTTGATTATAATAACAATGGAGACATCGCTGCGGCTGAGCTGTGACGTAACAGGGTACAGTCTCCTCTGGGATGGTGAAGCAGACATCATAGTAGTCGCTGCAGGGTTCACTCAACCTGGGGCACAACCTGCTGGTACCCTCGAGTGAGGCGTCGTCAGTAGTTGCAACAGGACAGGACTTCTTCAGGCAAGTGACTCAGGAGGACATTCCTCGACTGGTACTGTCGCTGGGGCTGTCGCTGCTGGTGAGTGGAGTGAGTCATGACAGAGACAACTTGGCGAAACATCTGGAGGTTGTAACAGCATACACCTTACTGCAGTGAGCGGGCTAGCAGTCAAAGTGACATCAACTTTGTGCAGGCTGCTCACTGAAGCTGTGACACGAGGGTGACAGTCGCCTACCGACAGGCTTAACTGTGGCTTGACGAGTGTCACTCTCTCGACAGTTGAAGCTACAGCAGAGGATGGTCTAAGCGTCCCCAGACTGGTCTTCTACAATAACTGCAGTCTGACGATCAGAAGGTGAAGTGGAACGGGTCTCGATGGGGGAATCGTCGAGGGTACGATTCAGAAGAGGCATCTATGAGCGGCGAACAATAAGATCTTTCTGTACAAGGGGCTTGAGGCTCGTAACTGATGCCTGGAATGACAAATGTGAGCTGTCAAGCGCGCGGGGCGCGGGGTCACACCAGGTGACAAAGTAACACACAGGTGCTACATAGGACACACGAGAAACTGCACACACATACTGCGGTACAACATGGCTTACTAGCAAATGACGCTTTTCTGTATAAAAAGAGACTAAGCAGTACACGAACATGTGAGAACCCTGTCTGAGAGGAATTAATGAACACTTGACATATATCTTCTCTCAAACTTCTCGACAATACTGAAAATAAAATGCTCACTGTGAAACTACAACACTCGAGACATCATATGGTGATGTCAGGCGTGACGTCGTGAGGTGATGTCATGGGGTGACGTCCTGGAGTGACGTGATGGATGTAATGGGTGACGTCCTCGAGTGATGCCAGGCAGACGTCGTGGGTGACGTTGCGAGGTGACGTCCTGGAGTGACGTGTGATGTCGTGATGGATGTTATGGGGTGACATCGCAAGTGACGCCAGGCAGACGTCGTGGGTGATGACAGTGGAGTCAGGCAGCACCGTGACGTCAGCAGCATGGTGACGTCATGGGTTGATGTGGCAGCAGACCACAGTATGTGGCTTGGGACATCTGGCTTGGTAACCCACATGGCTTTGTGATCATCCCACGTGGCTTCGAGTGACCTCGGGCACTCGGACGCACAGTTCTGGCAAGAATTCACAAGGAAATTCACAGAAAATCACGGCAGAGAGGGAGTGGGCAGTGGTGAGTGAGTGTGAGGCGAGCGTGAGTGTTATGGTAGAGCTTGGGTGAATAGGTGAGGAACCTGGCCGTTCCCACCTACCCACAAACTCGAGGAGGAAAACTCACACTGGACACAGAAATCACCACAAACTCACCTCTGATTTGCTGAAATAACTGTGCTGAGCTGAACAACAACAGCAGAACATGCTGGCAAGGCTGAGCACATGACTAAGAAACAGCGTGGGATGCTCTGCGCAGAGTCAGTGATGCCATTTCTCGGAGAATTAGGCAAATTTCGGCCTGGATCCTGCTTGTACCTGTGTCTGGATGCTGAGATTTGCAGACACGACATCAGGATAACTCGTTGAGAGACGGATGCTTCTTGTGTAGGCTGATGAAGTGAAGATGACTTCATTCCTCTTCCTTCCCTCCCCGGGGCGAACACATCAGCTGCGACCACTGCTTCCACCATTTATATCAATAGTTATTTGTGTCTTCTTGGTAGCAGGAATGCAATGATAAGGCTTCGGAGGCTTCTTACTTTATTAGAATAAAGTGCAGGTACACAGGCTGTGTGTTAGTGGCCATGGCCCTGGTGGGCCATGCGCCTTGCGAGGGAGAGAGGGAGAACCCCCATTGTCTGAGTGATGCCTGGGCGCCAAGTGAGGAAGAAACATGGTGGGGCAGACTGACGTGGGTATATGCCTATAGGTGGCAGCACAAGCGGGCGCAAAATATGAACTCAGCTGGCAGACAGCATGGCTGTCTATGCAGACAGTACAGGCTGTCTACACAGGCACCTAAAGTCGGTACCCGACCAGTCAGGCTGTGGTTCGTACGTTGGACTGCGTGTGGCCAGCAGTAACACCCTGGTTGATCAGGCCCTGATCCAACATGAGGCCTGGTCACAGACCGGGCCGCAGGGGCGTTGACCCCTGGAACTCTCTCCAGGTAAACTCCAGGTAGGTCACAGAACTGTCACTCCCTCGATGCCCACTACATCACCACTCTCACAGAAAGCTAGACCTAATATTTAAATTAATAATTACAATATTAAACAATACCAATAATGGTAAATTATTAAACAATGTGGACTGTACATGATTTTAGGACCTGACTGTTAGAAATGGTTAATGGGAATATTTTTACAGAGACTAGGGAAGATTTTTCTCCTAACCATATCATTAGAACAATAAATTGTATACACATTAACTTACCATTTGTCACAGGAAAACACTTAATGCTGGTGGAACACACCCTAACACTACCCTAACAGCTAGAATTTACGATGGGCTATGCAAAACTACTATACATTATGGGTGAGCATCACTGAGCTGAGGTGTACTCACCTAATTGTGGTTGCAGGGGTCGAGACTCAGCTCCTGGCCCCGCCTCTTCACTGTCCGCTACAGGTGTGTTGCTGCCTAGATTTGTTGTTCTCTATTTCTCTGTCCTTGTTGCTGAATTGTAAGGTTTTCCACACTATCCCAATTCTTCAGCAATTTCTAAATTACGGACTGAGGCCGATATACAGTAAAGTCTGAGGCAGCTACGGTGAAAAGCTCTGTTTCACAAGGCACAGTACTCGCTCCCATTCTATTCCTTATCCTCATATCTGACATAGACAGAGATGTTAACCATAGCTCCGTGTCTTCCTTTGCGGATGACACCCGGATTGCCATGACAGTGACCTCCATCGAAGACTCCAATTTCAACTACTCAGATATGGAAAACTTGAGGAAATTTAAATTGTATCAGGGTATACGACAAATTCTAACCATACAATAGAGCGAAAAAGTAATGTGAAGGACCTGGGAGTGATAATGTCAGAGGATCTCGCCTTCAAAGACCACAACAATGTATCTACCACATCTGCTAGGAAAATGAGAGGATGGATAATGAGATTCTTCAAAACTAGGGATGCCAAGCCCATGATGATTCTCTTACTATCGCTTGTTCTCTCTAGGCTGGAATACTGCTGTACACTAACTGCCCCTTTCAAGTTAGGCGAAATTGCTGACCCGGAGAGTGTACAAAGAACTTTCACAGCAAACATAAGTATGATAAGGAACCTAAACTACTGGGAACGGTTGAAGGCCTTAATCTGTATTCCCTGGAATGCAGGCGAGAGAGATACATGATAATATACACTTGGAAAATCCTAGAGGGATTAGTACCAAACTTGCATACGAAAATCACTTCCTGTGAAAGCAAAAGACTCGGCAGGAGATGCAACATTCCACCAATGAAAAGCAGGGGCGCCATGAGTACACTGAGAGACAACACAATAAGTGTCTGGGGCCCAAGACTGTTCAACTGCCTCCCAGCATACAGGAACGGTGCCCCGTGGCCTGGTGGCTAAAGCTCTCGCTTCACACGGCGAGTGTCGGGGCTCGATTCCCAGCGAGGGTAGAAACATTGGGCATGTTTCAACATTGGGCGTGTTTCTTTACACAGGTTGTCTATGTTCTCCATCAGTAAAATGGGTACCTGGGTGTTAGTCGACTGGTGTGGGTTGCATCCTGGGACAAAACTGACCTAATTTGCCTGAAATGCTCTGCATAACAAGCGGCTTTCTATATAGTAGTATGTCATTGCTGTCAGCTAGGCCTGTATACCTTGTACATGTACTTGTAGTGTCGTAGGGGTTTGGTGGTAGATTTGGAATAAAAATCACAAATGTAGGTTGTCTTGGTAGCATATATTAAAATGATAAGGAGTGCACTCAGAGCCTGGCACCTGACCTGTCTACTCTATGTCCCGCCTTGAACTGAGGCACGGCATTCAAGGAGCTCGTGACGTCACATGCAGTGACTCGCTAACGGTTTTAATGAAGTCACGTAGCCAGGGAGGTAGTGACTCATGTAACGGTCACAACTGACATACTACACACTACACATACACAGTACCTCTAACAGTAGTAAATTAAGATATTATTATTATTAAGGGGGATTACCAATAGACCCCTGGCTGTCTTCAAGCAGGCACTGGACAGGCACCTTAAGTCAGTACCTAACCAACCGGGCTGTGGTTCGTATGTCAGTTTGCGTGCGGCCAGCAGTAACAGCCTGGTTGATCAGACCCTGATCCACCATGAGGCCTTGTCTCAGACCGAGCCGTGGGGGCGTTGACCCCCAAAACCCTCTTCAGATAAACACCAATTGAACTTCGATGACACCTGATTACATTTCACAATTTACAGACGAGTGTTCACACATTCAGTTTCACTATGGCGTCCTCCCGTCCGCTTTGCGGCTGTTCCACATCCTCTCGTCACTCGAAATTTCTCGAAGGATCAAATCAGCATCACATTTTAAAACACAATTATTATATTATTCCAATTTACACATTCTGAATTTAGGAAAATTCAAAATTTTCTACAATAACACCACAAAACACAATAACACCATATAACACAAAAACACTTCACACAATACCACCATATAACATAATAAAAGCACGTAACACACAGTAGCATGTGTGAAGTCAAGTGTTGGCAAGCGATGCATAAATGCATCCTGGTTTTGCTCCATGGTATCATAGGTCTTAATGAGGGTGGCTTTCTTACTTTTCATACATTTCCATGTAGTGGGGAGGGGGGTTGGACCCTGTCTCAGGCCGTAAGGCGTGTTGTCATGTCCCTATGTATCACACAAGAGTAGTTGGGTGCTTTACGTTTATATTTATGTTCTAGGAGTCGTGTCTTGAGATCACGGGTCCTCTCACTTACACAGTTGACCACACCCAGCACAAGGAATGGTGAAGACTCCCGTAACCCGTCGAGTTGCTAGATGTACTGTGAATGCAAGGTTAACGTTATGTCCTTAATGTTTTTCGATTAAACCACAGTCATGTCAATTTTAGCTTTATATAAAATGAGAAGAACTACACTGTAGACTTCTGTGTTCACCTTGGGGGGTTCCAAGCTGTATACATTGTGCCTTCCGCCTGCAGTTTGTGTTGGGGAACTTCAATCTAAGAGCATAACTGTCGGAGATAGGTTAGGTTAGGTAAGGTTTGTCAGGAAACAGGACATATCGAAGATAAAGTGGCATTCATCTTCTAGGCAATCAATACTGCAAACCTAATAATCTCTGAGGAAGATTGTGATCAGGACACCAAAATTGGTTTCTAGGTCATGGTAAGAAGTGAATGAGGTCATCCTTATTGGTGGGTTTTCTGTAGACATTAAATTTGAGTGTGTCGACGTCTTTTATTAATATAACATAGTGGAATGGGAGAGCCTCGCCTATTTCCTATTCAAGGGTGAACTACATGGAAGTTGCACACAGTTGAATCTATCTCTAAAGTCGCCAAGACTGAGACGACGAGCTGCAACGACGAAAATGCTGTCAACGTATCTCAGCCAGGTGACGTTTAGAGGATTATTTTGGAGAAATGCTCAGTCTCAAGATCCTCCGTTGCAGGTTAGTTATTACTGCGCAGAACGGTGACTCCTTGGCCATGCCCAGTTTCTCTCTGAAGAAGTTGTCATCAAAGTTCAGTGAGGTAAAAAAATTATTTGGGGAAAAAAAAAAGTGGCAACTCCATGAGAGATGTGATGGCCCTGTGTACTAGTGTGCTAAACTGATTGGTGGATACACCTCTGAATAAGGTCCACACCTCAATTCGTTAGAGCAACCTGCCAGCAAGTGATTTAACTTATACAGCGGCACAAGTCACTTAATCGAAGTCAACTTACTCTGTACCTGACCGGATGAACAATATAAGGAGTAGTTTACAAGTCCTGTACAACTTCTTAAAAATTATCTTGAAGCGAAATGTTATGATTGCAGCTTCCATTGTTTCGTGTCTTTTTATTTACTTTTCACAGCCTCTTCTCGCTAACGATGTAATGACTAATCACTAAGTGTAGATAGGGACTAAAGTGTATAATACTATCAGTGTATTATATCTCGCTGTAGATATTCTGAGAACCTGAATATATTTTT
>WNWK01010132.1:0-72065 GCA_009830355.1 Cherax destructor | reverse complement strand
TAGACTGAGGGCCCTGAATCTGCACTCTCTAGAAAGGCGTAGAATTAGGGTGTATATGATTGAGGTGTATAAATGGAAAACAGGAATAAATAAAGGGGATGTAAATAGAGTGCTGAAAATATCCAGCCAAGACAGGACTCACAGCAATGGTTTCAAGTTGGAAAAGTTCAGATTCAGGAAGGATATAGGAAAGCACTGGTTTAGTAGAGTTGTGGATGAGTGGAACAAACTCCCGAGTACCGTCATAGATGCTAAGACGTTGTGTAGTTTTAAAGATAAGTTAGATAAATACATGGGTGGATGTGGATGGGTGTGAGTTTGGACCTGACTAGCTTGTACTACCAGGTCAGTAGCCGTACTAATTCCTTAAGGGGAAGTGACCTGACCAGGTGGTCGGCTAGATAATTATATGAGTGGGTGCGTTTGGGTGTGAGTTGGTCCTGACTAGCTTGTGCTACTAGGTCAGATGCAGTGCTCCTTCCTTAAGTGAATGTAACCTGATCTGGCTGGGTCGGGGCATTGGCTTAAGCCTTTGGAGACTTGGAACTGCCTCGCATGGGCCAGTAGGCCTGCTGCAGTGTTCCTTCTTTCTTATGTTATTATGTTCTTATATTTGACAGTGTCCAAATATTGGTTATAAGTCTCAGACTCCTGTGGGCTTAATTTATTTACATCAATACCTATCGCATCTAAATCCCACAACTTATCAACTAGTTCATTCATTTCTTCCAGTAATGATAATTTTTGTTGTGGTACATGATCAGCAGTTAATCTTGTAACTAGTACATTTTCTACTGAATCAATATCAGCTTCTTTCCCACTTTGAGAGGGAATTGGAAGACATATCATATGGCCCTCAGCTGTTTTCAGCAAGTGAACATCATGTTTACTTACTATATTTTCCACAAAACAGTGATAGTAATCACTTCCAATGATTAGGTACGCAGTGCTTTGCCGACCGTACCACAATGGTCCAATACCTTGGCATCCAGCTCACACTAGACGTTGATCCAAGGCACCCAGCTTTCAGGCAGGTGGCTTACAGCTTTTCATCTCATCCCCTGCAATGTTTGAGATCAGTGTTTGTGAATATTTCGCCTGCTCTTGCAAATTTCTAGCATTGTAAAAATATCTAGTTGTGTTGATGCATGCAGGGGATGAGATAAAAGCTGTAAGCCACCTGCCTGAAAGCTGGGTGCCTTGGATCAACGTCTAGCGTGAGCTGGATGCCAAGGTATTGGACCAGTGTGGTACGGTCGGCAAAGCACTGCGTACCTTGTCATGAGGTTCGTAGGTTCGAGTCTCCGTCGGCCAGAGATCAGTGTTTGTGAATATTTCGCCTGCTCTTGCGAATTCCTAGCATATATGTATATATATATATATATATATATATATATATATATATATATATATATATATATATATATATATATATATATATATATATATATATATATATATATATATATTTTTTTTTTTTTTTTCATCATCATTCAACACTTTCACCACACTCATACATAATCACTGTCTTTGCAGAGGAGCTCAGATACGACAGCTGAGAATTGTCCCTCCCAGCTGTCACTATCCCAGACCCTCCTTTAAAGTGCAGGCATTGTACTTCCCATTTCCAGGACTCAAGTCCAACTAAATCAATTAACTGGTTTCCTGAATCCCTTCACAAAATGTTACCCTGTTCACACTCCAACAGATCGTCATGTCCCAAAACCATTCGTCTCCATTCACTCCTATCTAACACGCTCACACATGCTTGCTGGAAGTCCAAGCCCCTCGCCCACAATACCTCCTTTACCCCTTCCCTCCAACCTTTTCTAGGACGACCCCTACCCCGCCTTCCTTCCCCTACAGATTTATACGCTCTCCAAATCATTCTACTTTGATCCATTCTCTCTAAATGACCAAACCACCTCAACAACCCCTCTTCAGCCCTCTGACAAATACTTTTAGTAACTCCACACCTTCTCCTAATTTCCACATTCCGTATTTTCTGCATAATATTTACACCACACATTGCCCTTAGACAGGACATCTCCACTGCCTCCAGCCTCCTCCTCGCTGCAGCATTTGCAACCCATGCTTCACACCCATATAAGAGTGTTGGCACCACTATACTTTCGTACATTCCTTCTTTGCCTCCATGGATAACGTTTTTGTCTCCACAGATACTTCAACGCACCACTCACCTTTTTCCTTCATCAATTCTATGGTTAACCTCATCCTTCATAAACCCATCCGCTGACACGTCAACTCCCAAATATCTGAAAACATTTACTTCTTCCATAATCCCTCTCTCCAATGTGATATCCAATTTTTCTTTATTTAAATCGCTTGATACCCTCATCACCTTACTCTTATCTATGTTCACTTTTAACTTTCTACCTTTACACACTCTCCCAAACTCGTCCACTAACCTTTGCAACTTTTCTTTAGAATCTCCCATAAGCACAGTATCATCAGCAAAAAGTAACTGTGTCAACTCCCATTTTGCATTTAATTCTCCATAATTTAATCCCACCCCTCTTCCCAACACCCTAGCATTTACTTCTTTTACAACCCCATCTATAAATATATTAAACAACCATGGTGACATTACACATCCCTGTCTAAGACCTACTTTTACCGGGAAGTAATCTCCCTCTCTCCTACACACCCTAACCTGAGACTCACTATCCTCATAAAAACTCTTTACAGCCTTCAGTAATTTACTACCTATTCCATACACTTGTAACATTTGCCACATTGCTCCCCTATTCACTCTATCATATGCCTTTTCTAAATCCATAAATGCAATAAAAACTTCTCTACCTTTATCTAAATACTGTTCACATATATGCTTCACTGTAAACACTTGATCTACACATCCCCTACCCACTCTAAAGCCTCCTTGCTCATCTGCAATCCTACTCTCTGTCTTACTTCTAATTCTTTCAATAATAACCCTGCCATACACTTTACCTGGTATACTCAGTAAACTTATTCCCCTATAATTTTTACACTCTCTTTTATCCCCCTTCCCTTTATATAAAGGAACTATACATGCTCTCTGCCAATCCCTAGGTACCTTCCCCTCTTTCATACATTTATTAAACAAAAATACCAACCACTCCAACACAATATCTCCCCCTGCTTTTAACATTTCTGTCATGATCCCGTCAATTCCAGCTGCTTTACCCCCTTTCATTCTACGTAATGCCTCACGCACCTCCCCCACACTCACATCCTGCTCTTCTTCACTCCTAAACGATGTTGTATCTCCCTGGCCAGTACATGAAATTACCGCCTCCCTTTTTTCATCGACATTTAAAAGTTCCTCAAAATATTCCCGACATCTACCCAATACCTCCAGCTCCAAATCTACTAACTCCCCTACTCTGTTTTTAACTGACAAATCCATTCGTTCCCTAGGCTTTCTTACCTTGTTTATCTCACTCCAAAATTTGTTCTTGTTTTCAGCAAAATTTCTTGACAGAGCCTCTCCCATTCTTTCATCCGCTCTTCTTTTGCACTCTCTCACCACTCTCTTCACATTTATTTTACTCTCCATATACTCTGCTCTTCTATTAACACTTCTGTTTTGTAAAAATCTCTCATAAGCTACCTTTTTCTCTTTTATCACACCCTTTACTTCTTCATTCCACCACTCACTCCTCTTTCCTCCTGCACCCACCCTCCTATAGCCACAAACTTCTGTCCCACATTCTAATACTGCATTTTTAAAACTATCCCAACTCTCTTCAAACCCCCCCCCCCCCCCACTACTCATACTTGCACTAGCCCACCTTTCTGCCAATAGTTGCTTATATCTCACCCTAACTTCCTCCTCCCTTAGTTTATACACTTTTACCTCTCTCTTACTTGCTGTTGCCATTTTTTTTTGTCCCATCTACCTTTTACGCTAACTGTACCAACAACCAAATAATGATCTGATATATCCGTTGCCCCTCTATAAACATGTACATCCTGAAGCCTACCCATCAACCTTTTATCCACCAATATATAATCCAACAAACTACTTTCCTTACGTGCTATATCATACCTTGTATATTTATTTATCCTCTTTTTCATAAAATATGTATTACTTATTACCAAACCTCTTTCTACACATAGCT
The DNA here is from genome assembly GCA_009830355.1 of Cherax destructor. NCBI lineage: Eukaryota > Metazoa > Arthropoda > Malacostraca > Decapoda > Parastacidae > Cherax > Cherax destructor. Next base: position 67,938 of record WNWK01010132.1, on the reverse strand, counting down.
CAATTAATGGTTCCCAATTTACATTTACCCCTGGCACCCCAAATTTACCTACTACTCCCTCCACAACATTTTTACCCACTTTAGCATTAAGATCCCCAACCACAATTACTCTCTCACTTGGTTCGAAACTCCCCACACACTCACTCAACATTTCCAAAAATCTCTCTCTCTCTCTCCTCTACACTTCTCTCTTCTCCAGGTGCATAAACACTTACTATAACCCACTTTTCACATCCAACCTTTATTTTACTCCACATAATCCTTGAATTTATACATTTATATTCCTTCTTTACCTGCCATAACTGATTATTCAACATTATTGCCACTCCTTCTTTAGCTCTAACTCTATTTGAAACCCCTGACCTAATCCCATTTATTTCTTCCCACTGAAACTCTCCTACCCCCTTCAGCTTTGTCTCACTTAAAGCCAGGACATCCAGCTTCTTTTCATTCATAACATCTACAATCATCTCTTTCTTATCATTTCTTTCTTTTATATATATATATATATATATATATATATATATATATATATATATATATATATATATATATATATAAAATGAATGTTCAGTGTAAGTGGGTGACACAAGGCACAAATGCAGTAGACTCACATCAGTTTGCAGCTCATTGAATGAGGGACGATTTGACTGAAGTGTATTAATAGATGAAAGCCATAATTAATATGAGTATAAGTGTGCTTATAATTAATATGAAAATATCCAATATAAATTATAATTCTGCCTTGGCAGAATTATAATTAAAATATAAAGTTAAGCAATTGATTAAATACGATGTTATAGATGAGTGTGACAAACAACTTAGAATCGTTGTCGATCAAATTTCTTGATGCTTTAGACGAATTACTTAATAAATAGAACCTGCCTTCAATAGGCAAGATGACCCACCGAGCGTCCTTTTTCATTCACACATTCTACAAAAACATTTACCTGTGCAATTATATGAAAAAGTCGATGAACATTTGTACTTCCTCAGATGATGATTGATATCGCTTTTAATTTGATGTAAAGTATTCAGCTCACAAAATTCTTTAAAACGACTTGGTTTGGTGTTTATCACATGTACAGTACACGGCGGATCACTCTCATCACCCTCATCATGTGCTTCGTGTACTTCTCGACCGCGCTAGTCTTCGACGGCCTCAACCTGAGCGGTGAACTCTACAGCGATAACGTGTTTCTCTACCTCATCCTAGGAGGTCTAATGGAGATCCCAGGAAACACACTCTCTGTGCCTGTCATCAACCGCTATGGCAGAAAGGGGCCCTTGGCCGCTTGTTTTGTCTTGTGTGGAGGAGTGGTCATCGCTCTCACCCTCATACCAACAGGTAAACAGAACCTCAGATTAACTGGTCAGAACATAAAAACTAACATGTAGGTAGATCCTTATTCCTGTAAATATCACCTAAGTAATGAATAATACCAACAGATAAATAGCTCTTTTACAAGCAGTTACCTTATAAAAACAGTGTTGAAGTACGTCACATCAACAGATAAGTAGCACCTTATATAAACAAAAAGGTACCACCTTATATCAACAGGTAAGTAGCGCCTCATTTCAATTATAAGTAGCAAATCATATTAATATGAAACCAGCGTTTCATTTCAGTATGTACGTCGCACTTCACATAAGAGATAGCATGTAAGTAGCACCTCATACCAGCAGGTAAGTAGAGCCACATACCAAGAGGAATGCAGCTCCTTATAACAACCAGTAAGCAGCACCTCAAACGACGAGGGAAACAACCTCAAACCAAGTTGCAAGAATCATTTCAAAACTAACAGGTAACTAACACTTTATAATAATGGTTAACTAGCAATGTAACCAAGAGGAAACTAGCACTTCAACCCAATAGATAAGTAGCACCTCTCGGACCAGCAAGCAAATAACACTTATAAGCAACAGGTAATTAGTATCTCCTACCAATAAGTAACACCTTAAAATAGCAGGTATCACCTCAGATCAGCACGTAAATATAACCTTAAAATAACAAGCAATGTGAATTCCATGCCAACAGGTAACTAGAACCTCAAAACAAAAGGTAAATAGCTTCTCACACCAAAAGGTTAATAGAACTTCAATACAACAGGTAAGTAACTCCTCATATCAACAGGTAACAAGAACTTCAAAATATGCAAGCAACTCTTCAAGTTAAACAACCTCCAAACAAACGATAAACATCACCTCTTATCAACAGATTCAATTTAATTTCTAATCATTCTTTTATATCATGCAGTCGCTTTTTTTTTTTGTTCTCTCATATATTTAGATTTTTTCAATGTAATTTTGCCAGCTGCATTTCCTCCCACATCGTACATTTCCTTCCTCAGTACTCTGTCACCTTCCAGTCCCTCAATACTCGTAAAAGGTTTTACTTAACTTCATCTCCCAAGAATATGACCTGATTTCTAACGTTCTCCTATTTTCTTTCTCACTCACTGGTAATTTTAAAACTTCCACTTGCAAAGTTTGTGGGTAACTAATGTATTATTATAACAGCAGTGTCCTTAGCTTGTGACTGATGTAAGCTGTGGGAATACATCCTCAGACTTGTTTTCCAGGAAAGTGGCAGCTGGTTATGGCGCTCGCTATGCTAGGTAAAATGTTCATCAGCACAGCCTTCCAAATCCTCTACGTCTACTCGAATGAGCTTTTCCCCACCGAGGTTCGTGTTCAGGGGGTAGAGACGGGCAGTGCTGTGGGCCAGCTGGGTGCCATCATCGTGCCCTACATCAGCATGTACTTGGTAACTCTTTCTTACTGCTCATTCTTAAGTGTAATAAATTAAGGCAAATAAAATAGTTAAAAATACAAGCAGACACACTAAGAAAAACACTCAGACACACTGAGAAAACACTGACACGCTGAGGAAAACATTCAGACACTGAAGAAAACACTCAGACACTGAAGAAAACACTCAGACAGTGAGGAAAACACTCAGACACTGAAGAAAACACTCAGCCACTGATGAAAACACTCAGACACTGAGGAAAACACTCAGACACTGAAGAAAACACTCTGACACTGAAGAAAACACTCAGATACTGAGGAAAACACTCAGACACTGAGCAAAACACTCAGACACTGAGGAAAACACTCAGACACTAAAGAAAACACTCAGGCACTGAAGAAAACACTCAGACACTGAGAAAAACACTCAGACACACTGAGGAAAACACTCAGACAATAAAGAAAACACTCAGACACTGAAGAAAACACTCAGACACTGAAGAAAACACTCAGACACTAAAGAAAACACTCAGACGCACTGAGGAAAACACTCAGACAATAAAGAAAACACTCAGACACTAAAGAAAACACTCAGACACTAAAGAAAACACTCAGACACTAAAGAAAACACTCAGACACACTGAGAAAACACTCAGACACTAAAGAAAACACTCAGACACTAAAGAAAACACTCAGACACACTGAGGATAGGGAACTTCTTGTTATGGCAAATAGAACATTCAACGTCATTTCAACCAGGCCATTTCACGGCACCTCTCCGATTTTTCTCAAAATTGACACACGCATAGATCTCAGTGAGAAAATGAGATTGGGTTTTGTCCCACGTCTATAGCTCAAACAGTTCCGGAGTTACGAGTCACTCAACTTTGACCAAAAAGTCGTTTTTGCCAGGTCATGTGAAATTTTTAAATGAAATGTCTCTGCTTGTATGGCACCTACAGACCTGATAAACATGCCATTTTGACACTGAAGAGTGGCTCTAAAACATTTATCTACATAATTTATGACTTCAAAATGTACAACATATTTTTCTCCCCTAGTAAATGTTCATCAGTCTGCATAAGTACTTCAGACTGCAACAAGAATTTTCATGTTTTTTTTAATAAGATTTGATGCCACATCCAGTTTAGTAAACCTACTCATAGCTGTTTTCACCTTTGACCTTTGCCATAAACTTCGGACAATTATGGTTAGAATAGTGAAATAAACGCAATTTTATCTTAATACCTTCATGCTTTGCCTTGAAATTATCATTTTTTTTTTTAAATTGCACAAGAAAGAAATTTCTGTTTTCTTTCCCGATTACCACCAATACCTCTTACTGAAACCTAGTCTTTTAACCCTGGCATTTGTCTGATCACATCTGGAGAACGATAGAAGTCGATAATTTTGGAAGCGACATCACTGTGAAGACGTGTCCACAACCGCGGGTTTGGCGTTGAAAACATCTCTTTCTCTCTCATCAAAATGTTTGCTTACCTTGTCATGTAATCTCTGCACTTAAATTCACTCTTATTTTTTTTCACTCCAGGATTTCTGTAGGATACTGAGAATGGTCAGTTTTTCACTTCGGCTCGTCACTTCATTGAAGTTTTTTTTTAGCTGTGCAATTATTTCACACTCAGTGTTATCAGTGCCACTGGATGAAATTGACTGTCCAGTTACCAGTTCGAGTTTTCGTTTTGCTGCAGCTTTTATCTTCGTCAACTTCAACTCTGAATAACATGGCTCTTAGATACTCTAAATTTCTTTATCGGCGTCTGATCAACTGTGACCATTAATTTATTGATGTTACTAGTCTCGATCTCCATATCAACCAATTAGTCAGTTTTGGATTCATCTTCTGAATGGCTACTCGAAGTGGATTACGATATACGGATACCATTACATGATTACGATTCCCAGATACGGATACGGATATATGGGATTCTGCAAGAGGACGGTGCAGCGAGAGGACGGTGCAGCGAGAGGACGGTGCAGCGAGAGGACGTCGCGGTATTCACTCCGAACACATTTTTTGGGCTATCCTGAGTAGTAGATTAATGAGAGCTGAGAGGAAACTTGCTAGCTGTCACTTCGAGCCCCATCCCGTCAAGAGGGTAAGAAGGTGACTAGCTTGCTAGTTCTTCCTTCCCCCATTATTCCTTCACTCCAATTGGCCTAATTCCTCCATCCTTCTTTTTAAGAGCACAAAGTGGTGCGCCAAAAAAAGAAAGGTTTAATTTCGTCAGGAATCAGACCAGCTAAGGAATTGTTGACGAACCTTGTCATCTCTGAAAGCAGTGTCTCTGCAATCTCCCCTATAACTGGATTAACCGTCTCCTTTAAATGATGTGGCCTTATTCAAGTGTAGACTCCGGCAGAGCCAGACGAAAACTATATAATTGCTTTGTAAATGTTTGAGTCTTGCACAGTGGTTTCACAGTGCAAGATTGTAGGTGCCCATGGTTTCCCTGGCAGGGTGCTTTTCTTTAAGTGCTTCAGCAGTGTCAGCATCCCTGGAGGCAACTGGTGATATTCTGTGTTGCCCTCTTCCATTTTCTTGCTCTCCTGGACTCTGATTTTTTCGCTGTTAATGAAATGAGTAGGGGTTATGCCTCTCCCATGTTTGTATTGATGGGGAAGGCGAATGAGGTTATCAGCTCTGGGAAAGTCCCTTAAGGGTTTAATGATCGTTGAGGCTAACCTCTTACCCCTTCTTTCCGGCACAGCTAAGCAGACATTGCCAAAAAGTAGCAAGTTGTGCCATGCCTTGATGGTTGGTGGAGCTTTTAGGATAATGGAACCATCGTTTATATTTTTCAAGAGGTCTGTAAGTTCCCAGCTGCCTGTGGACGGGTTGCTTTGGGAATATGTGTGAGTGTCCTGGTACCTGTTGCTTTAATTACTCCCAAGACATTATCTGATGAGATGAGATCTGTTGGAGTGGGTTCAGGTGCCTGAAGTGGCTCTGGGTCATCACTTTCCACAGGAGGACATTTTATTGTGGCAACGTTTCGCTCTCCAGGAGCTTTATCAAACTGTTACAATCAATAGAGGAACACAGAAGTGCAAACACCTTGACAAAGCTCCTGGAGAGCGAAACGTTGCCACAATAAAATGTCGCATTCCCATCCTGTGGGCGGTAGTCAAAAGATTACAGAGGTACATAATGGGTCCAGGGACTGGACCTCAAAGTTTGATAGCTGAGCAAGTTACAAAGGTAATGAACTCAGATGGTCACAATCATGACAAGTTACAAAGGTATTTGCAGATTACAGAGGTATATATAGGGTCCAGAGACTGGGCCCCAAAGTTTTGATAGCTGAACAAGGTACAATGGTAATTAATTCACTAGTTACATGGTAATGAATCATGTAAGTAAATTTACTTACGTCTGTACATGGTTGCACTCATGAACAAATTATAAAGCAATGAGCAATCTATTCTACCATGTTTGCGGAGGAAACAATTAGTGCTGAGACAACGAAGCTGTAAACACGACCGACACTTGCCTCTCCTAGTATTGCCAGCTGTGCCATTTTCCTGGCTGTTAGCGTCCTCCTGATAGGCATCAATCTAGCTGACTATACTGTAAGAGTCGAGTACGACATGCTGGGTGGAGCAAGGATGTGCAGGGGGTATGGTACGTGGAAGTGTAATGCGTGGAAGGTAGTGAACTTTACCGTGGTGGCCTGGCGGGGCATGAGGGGCTGGGATGGGAAAACTGCCCTCTTCAGTAGAGGTGTCACGGGAAGTTGGGTGGGCAGCGGGATGGTGGAGGCGCAGGTTGTTGGGTGGGGGCGCAGGTTGTTGGGTGGGGGCGCAGGTTGTTAGGTGGGGGCGCAGGTTGTTGGGTGGGGGCGCAGGTTGTTGGGTGGGGGCGCAGGTTGTTGGGTGGGGGAAAGCCCGGAGAGAATAGTAAGGGAAGGAGCGGGCAGTCACTGTATACGACACACGGACTTACACTATATATTGTTCACACTGTCTTACTTACAATAAACACAACATTATTTGTTTCCCATGCACATCATGAAAGATGTGGGAATGTGCACTGCTTAAACCCAGTGTGGCCCGTGGCCTGGTGGAAAAAGCTTCCGCTTCACACGGTGAGGGTCCAGGTTTGATTCCCGGCAAGGGTAGAAACATTGGGCATGTTTCCTTACACTGGTTGTGTATGATCACTGGTCAACAACCAAAATGCTTCCGATATCAGAGTAGCAATTTCCAACTAATTTTAAGTCACTGATAATTAATATCATGGTTAAAATTGTTTGTTAGCTCTGCTTTTCAATATGCACCTACGTGTTACAACAGGTTCAAACAGGCTTGCGGCAGTGTGTTTCTTACCACACTCAGTCTCAGCAGAAGGTGGTTGTGCTGTGCAAGATTATATTTTGAGATGAAAGGTAGGTGATTTTCTTAGACAAGCACTTTTTAAACTTATAATGAATGTGAATGGGACAGCTGTGCAAGAGGGGTCCACTACATCAGGAGAGACTGGCCACCTCGTCAATTACTGGAGTCTGGGATGAAAAATGTTCCACATCCACCTCTCATTGAACCAAACAAAATGTTGCTACCACCACTACACATAAAACTGGAGCTCATGAAAAACTTTGTAAGAACGATGGAAAAATCCAATCAGGGATTCAAGTATTTAACATCAAAATTCCCCTCACTGAGCGACGCTAAGATAAGAGAGGGAGTCTTCAATGGTTCTCAGATTCGAGAGCTTCTTAAAGATGGTGACTTTGAATCAGACCTTCATGGGGAGGAGAAAGCTGCTTGAGAAGCATTCAAGTTAATGGAGAAGGAATTTCTCGGAAACAGAAGGGAATGCAACAATGAAGAATTGGTGGAAAACCTCATCAAGGCTTACAAGAACATGGAATTTAACATGTCACTTAATATCCCGTTTTTGGACTCACAGTTAGATTTTTTTCCAGCGAACTGTGGGGCAGTTAGTGACGAATATGGTGAAAGGTTTCACCAAGATATTTCAACCATGGGAAAAACTGTACCAGGGCAAATGGGGCACAAGAATGCTTGCAGACTATTGCTGGACATTGGCAAGAGATGATTCTTCAGCCCACTATAAGCGTCAAGCAAAAAGGCAGAGTAGTTACGGATTAGAGTTTAAAACATACTGACACATATTGTACGTTATAATCAAATAATCAAATATTACATGTCTCGTACCTATAGCCAATAAGCATTTCTCAAGGTGATATTTGGATTCAGGACATAAAAATATTAAAGAATTAACTAATCTCATTTACGAAACATACCACTTTTCAAAAATTGTTGACGAGTGTAATTAGTAAAATAGGTACCTGGGTATTAGTCGACTGGTGTGGGTAGCATAACAAGCGGCTTTCTATATAGTAGTAGGTCACTGATATCAGCTAGGCCTGTATACCTTGTACATGTACTTGTAGGAATAAAGATTTATATTATTTTTTTTTTTTTTATTGAAACAGGGTACTATGCACATAGCAAAATAATACATATCCAAGAACATCAAATTATCCAATAGGACACACACGTACTACAATCTCCTACACTATTTGATCATAAATATCAGAACATAAGAAGCACACACATTAGATAATATTAAACACAAAATATATATAAACATTTCCTACCGCGATAAGACTATCGCACGTTCACACGTTCACAAACAACACAATGACAAACATTGACAAAACGCCACAAATCACCGGCGTTCATGTATAAAGAATTCAATGTTCAACATACACAACCTATCAATACATATCCAAGAACCTCTCAATACACACCCAAGAACATTAACCACTAAAACATATATAAACAATCGTTTTCCACATCATGTGGATTGCAAAGTAACATTAGACACACCTTTATTCAAATGCCATAAAACATATCTAACGATGAACACGTCCCATGACACACACCTGATCCCCTACCCCCCCCCCCGGTGCATGCCGCACTATAAGAACCCCCCCCCATGACCCTTCTCCAGATCTTTCAGATGGTAACCCCATCATGTAACTGAACAGAGCCCTCACACTCTGTAAATACACACTCACACACGACAGTTGACACCCCTATTACACACATTATCCTTGAATTGTACCACCTCTGTTCTCACCTCTGTTCTCACCTCTATCCGCCTCACACTCACCCCCCCCCCTTGTAAACGGAAAACCAGCCCGTCTCTACCCCTTACCTTTTCGCTCCCTTTAACCCCCACACTGTGAGGTTCCGATAACCCTCCGGCAGATCCATCTCCCATTTTCCCCCCATAATCTCTTTAGTTCGGCATTTAGTCCTATAAAACCCAGCTATCATCATCTTAATGCGCTCAGCAGCCCCCAGCTGACGCATCGCCCATGAATAATAAATGAAATCAGTGACCAAATATTTTACCGCCCTTTGGATCCGCTTATCCATACCACTCACATCCAAACTCAAAGCCCTCAGCACCGAAATGACCCCCCTCCCCAGCAATCCCAACACATGACTAAACCACTCCCGCACCGCCCCCAACCTATCGCAAAAATACACTACATGATAAGCAGTCGCTTCCTCCCCACACAACGCACAACCACTCCCTTCCACTAATCCCCTAGTATGCAACAACGCCCCAGATGGAAGTATGCCATGCAGAAACTTATAAACTACCTCCCGCACCCTCGGATCAATCCTAGCTTCCCTCAACAATCCCCACACTACACCCCAAGCATACATAGGGTATACACTCTCTACCACCGCCACCACCCTTCCCATTCCCACCCCATCCAACACCCCAAGCCTCACCTTCCCCGGGTCCTGAACCACTAACATAAATCGAATCATCCCCTCACAGTCCTTTAACTCCTTACCCTTCCACCATCGACCTATATCCTCATGAATCCTCCGCAGCCAGCCCTCTCCCTCCCTCTTTCCCTCATATAACACCTCTTCACATACACACTTTTTAACCGTCGATGCAACGAAATAAGCCCCAGACCCCCTGGCGATGGGGAGCGAGACCACCCCCCTACTTAACCACTCACAGCCTGAACCCCATATAAATCGCATTATTCTTCCCAGGAACCTACGCACATCACAACCCACCAGTGGATATACTGACCCCACATGCCACAATTTACTATAGATCAATACATTTACCACTATCGCCCTCTGATGTAAAGTTAAATTCGCCGCTCTCATACTCGACAATCGACTTACTTTTCGCCAGACTAACACTCTTCGCACTAATCTAGTTCATACCTCTCCTCCCTCTATAGATTCTCCTGGTGTCTACTCTATTTCTTGTTCCTCCTGTCCTCTTCAGTACTTTGGAGAAACTGGCCGATCTCTTTCTGACAGACTTAGGAAGCACAAACATAGTGTTAGGCTTGCCGACACTAACAATGGTCTTTTCTGTCATGTCAGAGATCACAGTCATCCTATTGATTGGTCTTCTGCTAAAACTGTCTACCCTACGTCCAACTTTCACAGTCGCCGTCTTGTTGAATCCTCCCTTATACACAACTTTCTCTGTATGAATCTTAGCCCTGGCTTTGTCTCTGTAGATGTTTTCCTCTCCCATTACATTGTTAAATGCTCCAAACTTCAGAACACCCGTCACTTAATCCTTCCCCTTCTATCTCTTCCCCCTTCTCCTCTTTCTTCTTTCTCCTCTGGGTTTTCTTTCTTTTGCCTTGTATTTGTCCTTCTTTATTTTATTTTCATTTTTACCCCCTCTGTGTTCTTGTCCTTACCCTATGCGGGCCGCCAGCTTTATTGCAGTGCTCTTCTTTCCTAGAACATGACTGAATCCACTACTACTATTTCCACTACTACTACTTCCACTATTACTCCTCCACCACTTTCTTGAGCCCTTTCCTGTCTGCTGGCCTATATATAACCGCTTCTACCTGTTCTTTGTGTTAGTGTGACTTTGTAAATGGTCCAAGTCGCACCGAAACGTCGTCGTAAGCTCCTCTCTTCTATGTGCGGGTTGTGTGTGTACTTCCACCCAGTGATGTGCACAGCTTCAACACAGTCCAGAGAATGTTATGACTTGAGCTGCCCAGACCATCAGAGAAAGGGAACATAAACAGCAATCTTTTTTAAACATAAAGGGAACGATCGGGCCAAAGAAAGAGTCAGAAGGGGAATGGTACAGGGAGACAGATGGGCAGCAAAATGGGACATATCAAACCAGGCATCAGCCTAACACGGGAGAATAAACAATCATATGCAAAGTCAGTACAGGAGAAACCAGGGGCCATACCAGGTTATACATCACCAGTGGTACTAACGAAACACAAAGCAAAACAAAACATCCAAAATGGTAATTCCTGCTTCATGTTTGCAAATATTCAGGGTCTGAAATCAAATAAAAATGACAAAGTTATTTATGTCAATGGGCGAATACCATGTTTATAGCATTTAAAGAAACACACACAAGGGATGTTTTGGACGGAGAGATATGGATAGAAAACAATAACATATATAGATGTGATAGAATTATTGGTCACAGGGAGGAGTAGGACTCTATGTAAAAGATAATTTATGTTGCACAGAAGTGCTGACCTCTACGAATGATATATTAGAAATCCTAAGCATTAAAGTTGAAAATAGGAATTTGGTAATTATCTTAGTATACAAACCACCATCAGCAACTGCTGAGGAATTCACAGATCAGTTAAGGAAGATAGATAGCTATCTGGATAGGCTAGAAAATCCCACACCAAATATTTTACTCCTTGGAGATTTTAATCTCCCTCATATAAAATGGAAGATAGCGCAACGTTATGTTATACCAGAACTATCTGCTGGAAGCACCCTGGCTCAACAGGCACATACCAGGGAACTAATGAGGCTTTGTGAAAATTATTCATTGATTCAACAGATAATTGATCCCACTAGAAATGAAAATATCCTGGATTTGTTATTCACAAACAACGAGGAGCTGATCAGAGATATAACAGTTACAAAAAAATATATACTCTGATTACAACATCATGGAAGTTCAAACGAGTATTAACTCAGGGTTAGGGAACTGCGGCACTAATGTTAGAGATGGGATGTTCAGTAAGTTTAATTTTAACAATCATAGAATTGACTGGAATAAAATAAACCAAGAGCTATCACACATATCCTGGAAATCAGACAAAAGCGCCCTAAATCCCCACCAGTGCCTAGAGAAGCTGAATACAGAAGCATACAAGGTATGTATGAAGCACGAACCATTGAGGAAACCCAGATCTGTATAGAGAGAGAGCGTAGGATTTGGTACAGAAGAAGAAAACGGGTTACTGAATTGCTTAAAAACACAAATATGTTGCAACAGAGGAGAGATATCCTTAGCCGAGAGAACACTGAATTAGAGCAAAAACTTAAGATGTCATACCTAACAGAAGAAGTACAAAGGAACAAAGGACCATACAGGATATTGCAAGAAGCCCAAAATATTTCTATTTCTATGCAAAATCCAAGTTAAGAACTACCTGTAGAATTGAACCATTATTGAGAGGAGATTCGTATACTGACGATGAACAGGAAATGAGTGAAATCCTTAAATAACAGTATGAGTCAGTGTTCAGCAACCCATTAAATGACAGCAAGGTAGAAAATGCAGAAACATTTTTCACTCCAGCAGAAGCCCGCACAGACCAACTGACTGACATTTGTACAACTCCCATAGATTTCGAAAAAGAAATGGACAACATGCCCACTCACTCAGCACCTGGACCAGATTCATGGAATGCTCTATTTATAAAGAAGTGCAAAGTACTACTAGCACGAGCCCTCAGTATTCTTTGGAGAAAGAGCTTAGATCTAGGTGAAATACCGGAGGACTTAAAGAGTGCAGACATAGCTCCTTTGCATAAGGGAGGTAGTAGAGCACTAGCTAAAAATTACAGACCAGTAGCCCTAACTTCTCACATCATAAAAATCTTCGAAAGAGTGATGAGACGGCAGACTACAAAGTTCATGGACCAGCACAACCAACATAACCCGAACCAGCATTGCTTTAGAGCGGGTCGATCATGCCTGTCACAGCTGCTGAACCCTTATGACAGAATTATGGAGGCATTGGAAGACGAGCAAAACGCATATGTGATTTACACAGATTTTGCAAAGGCGTTTGTCAAATGCGATCATGAAGTGATAACACACAAAATGAGGGGCATAGGCATTACGGGGAAGGTAGGCAGATGGAGTTTCGGGTTCCTGACGCACAGAACACAAAAAGTAGTAGAGAACAGAGCAAGATCCAGCATCAGCGAGGTCAAACGCTCAGTGCCCCAAGGCACTGTCCTGGCACCTCTACTGTTTCTCATCCTCATAGCAGACATAGATAAAAACACCCGTCACACTTTTGTATCATCATTTGCAGATGACACTAAAATAAGCATGAAAGTTACTACGGTAGAAGACACTGAAAAATTACAGGAAGACATAAGCAGAGTTTTCCAGTGGACAGTGGAGAACAACATGACGTTCAATGGTGATAAGTTCCAGCTGCTTAGAAATGGAAAGAATGAAGAACTCAAAAGGAACAATATATACAAAACTCAAGAGGGTCACCAAATAGAACGAAAGGAGCACGTAAAATACCTGGGAATAATTATGTCAGCTGACCTTTCATTTAAGGAACATAAGACAAAGATCACAACAGCCAGGAAGATGACGGGGTGGGTATTGAGAACTTTCAAAACAAGGGAAATAATGCCGATGGTGACACTCTTCAAATCGCTAATACTCCCTCGTTTAGAATATTGCTCAGTGCTGACGGCCCCGTTCAAAGCAGGAGAAATATCAGAGCTGGAACAAATACAGAGATCGTTTACGGCTCACATTGAACCAGTAAAGCAACTACAATACTGGGAACGCCTTCAAGTCTTGAATATGTACTCAGTGGAGTGGAGGAGAGAGAGAGACATTCATGATAATATATACCTGGAAAGTACTCGAGGGTCTGGTTCCAAATCTGCACACTGCCATAACAACATACTGGAGTGAGAGATATGGGAGGAAGTGTAAAATAAACCCAGTGAAGAGCAGGGGGGCGGTGAGGACAACAAAGGAACACTGTATCAACATCCGGGGTCCCTGACTATTCAATATCTTACCAGAAGATATCAGAAGCACGGCTGGAACAAGTGTAGAAGCCTTCAAGAAGAAACTGGACAAGTATCTTCACCAGGTGCCAGATCAACCAGGCTGTGATGGATATGTGGGAAGCTGGTCTCCAGCAGCAACCGCCTGGTTGACCAGGCAAGCACCAGACGAGCCTGGCCCATGGCCGGGCTCCAAGAGTAGTTAAACTCTTGAAACTCTTCAAAGGTAAGGTGTATCAAAGGTACGGCTGGAAAACATTAGGGGCGTGTTTCCATAAGACACCTGCTTTGCCTGTTCACCCATCAGTATAAAATGGGTCCCTGGGTGTTAGTCGATTGGTGTGGGTCGCATCCTGTGACAAAACTGACCTAGTTTGCCAGAAATGCTCAGCATAACAAGCGGCTTTCTATATAGTAGTATGTCATTGATGTCAGCTAGGCCTCTATACTTGTTTTTATTATTATTATTATTATTATTATTATTATTATTATTATTATTATTATTATTATTATTATTATTATTATTATTATTATTATTATTATTATACCTACCTGGAGTCTACCTGGAGGGTATTCCGGGGATCAACACCCCCGCGGCCTGGTCCACAACCAGGCCTCCCGGTGGATCAGGGCCTGATTAACCAGAGTTCTCTGCTGGCCGCACGCAGCCCAGTATATGAACCATAGCCTGGCTGATCCAGCACCGACTTTAAGTATCTGTCCAGCACCCTCATGAAGGCAACCAGGGGTCTATTGGTAATTCCCCTTATGCCTGGTGGGAGGCTGTTGAACAATCTTGTGCCCGGACACTTATGGCGCCCTTATTCTTCACTTTGTGTATTTTGCTCCACCTGCCCAGTCTTTTGCTTTCATAGGGAGTGATTTCTGTGTGCAGAATAGGGATCATTCCTTTTGGATTTTCCAAGTGTAGATTATGATACATCTTTCTCGCCTGCGTTCCAGGTAGTACAAGTCAAGTGCTTCCAGGCGTTCCCAGTAGTTAAGGTGTTTGATGGAACATATGTGTGCAGTGAAGGTTCTCTGTACATTCTCTAGATCTGCAATTTCACCTGCCTTGAATGGGGATGTTAATGTACAACAGTATTCCAGCCTAGAGAGAACAAGTGATTTAAAAATGATCTTCATTGTCTTGGCATCTCTTGTTTTCAACGTTCTCATTATCCATCCAATCATTTTCTTCGCAAATGTGATAGTGGCACTGTTGTGATCTTTGAAAGTGAGATCCTCAGATATTACCACTCCCAGGTCTTTCACATTACTTTTCCGCTCTGTTGTATTATTAGAATTTGTAGTATACGCAGTTCTAGTTATCATCTCCTCCAGTTTTCCATAACGGAGCAGATGGAATTTGTCTTCATTGGACATCATATTGTTTTTCGTTGCCCATTGGAAAACTTGATTCATATCTTTTTGGAGGTTAACCGTGTCCTCAGTGGATGACAGTTTAATGCAGATCCTAGTATCGTATGCAAAGGAAGACACGGTGCTATGGATTACATCTCTGTCTATGTCTGATATGAGGGTGAGGAACAGGATGGGGGCGAGTACTGTGCCTTGTGGAACAGAGCTTTTCAATATAGCAGCTTTTGATTTTTACTCTGTTTACCACTACTCTTTGTGTTTGATTGGTTAGAAAGTTGAAGATCCATCTGCCCACTTTGCCAGTTATCCTTTTAGCATGCATTTTGTGCGCTATTACACAACGATTGCACTTGTCAAAGTCTTTTGGAAAGTCTGTGTATATTACATCTGCATTCTGTTTGACTTCCAGTGCATCCAAACCATATCATAGTGATCCAGTAGTTGCGAGAAGCAAGAGCGACCTGCTTTGAACCCATGCTACCCTGGATTGTGCATTTTTTTGGAATCCAAATGGTTTCAAATCATACTTCTTAGTGTTTTTTTCAAAGTTTTTATGATGTAGTATGTAAGAGCTATTGGTCTATAGTTCTTAGCTAATGCTTTGCTGTCACCTTTATGAAGTGGGGCTATATCCGTTGTTTTTAGAGACTGTGGAATTTCACCTACGTCTATGCTCTTTCTCCATAGCATACTTAGGGCACACGAAAGGGTTTCTTGCAGTTCTTAATGAATACAGAGTTGAAAGAGTCTGGGCCTGGGGCTGAGTGCATGGGTATGTTGTCAATGGCTTTCTCTAAGTCTAGTGGAGTTAGAGTAATATCAGAAATTTGGCATACATTGATGGAGTTGTGAGGCTCATTCTTAAAAAATCATTTGGATTATCGATTTTTAGACTGATTAGTGGCTCGCTAAACACAGAGTCATATTGAGATTTCAGTATCTCACTCATTTGTTTGTTGTAATCTGTAAGTGCCATCTTGTCTGAGCAAGGGCCCAATACTAGATGTGGTTTTCGCCTTGTTTTTTGCATATGAAAAGAAATATTTCGAATTTCTTTCAATTTCACTAATCGCTCTTAGCTCCTCCTGTCTCTCCTGGATCCTGTATGAATCCTTGAACTTAAGCTCGATACTTCCCCTTCCCTGGTCAGCACTTCCTTCCGTGTCAGGTAATCTAGCGTTCTTGAGAAGATCAGAGATTCTTCGTCGTCTTCTGTAGAGGAAGCGTTTTTCTCTCTCCAGTTTACTTTTTTTTATTAGAAGAATATGCCTTGAACATACTTCAGTTGCCAGGAAGTTGATCCTTTCAAGGCAATGGCTTGGATCCATGATATTTAAGATATCTTATCAACATGTTTTATTTAAGACATGGTTTACCTGATCCCAGTTGATGTTCTTGTTATTGATGTATTTAGTGGCACCTAGCACTGCTCTCCCTGATGCCAACTTATTCTAGCTAGATATTTTCCCTGGAACACATCTATCTGGCCCTCTTACTCAGTTCTGCAACATTGCAAGCTCCTGATGATGTGTTGATTGCAACACAAAGGCCTATAGCCATATTTCAACTCTCCCATACTTTTTGTGCATCTTGTGATGCTTCTTTGTGATTTTTGCATAATGAATACCACTTGCAAACTCTTATCCCAATTGTCTAACCTCTTTCCTTCTTCCTCCTTTATTGTTTTCTTTTATAAATTTGTGCTTCTTAAGGCCCATAAAGCGTCAATAAAAATATAGTTTTACGAAAGTGCCTCAGTGAACAGGTAATACCGAAATCGCTTCTACAGAACAGGTTGGTTTATCTGTCTTCGACGCCAGGTTATTAATTACTAAGAATATTGATCTGAGACACAAAAGGACAATGTTATTTATTGAAGTGAGAAAGACCGAACAAAAGTTCTTTATCATGGTACCACTCGAGTGGCAAGATCATTTATGGAAAAGAGGAATAAATAAAGTGGATGTAAATAGTGTGCTGAAAATATCCAGCCAAGACAGGACTCGAAGCAATGGTTTCAAGTTGGAAAGGTTCAGATTCAGGAAAGATATAGGAAAGCACTGGTTTGGCAATATAGTTGTGGATGAGTGGAACAAACTCCCGAGTACCGTCATAGAAGTTAAGACGTTGTGTAGTCTTAAAAATAGGTTAGATAAATACATGAGTGGGTGTGGGTGTGTGTGAGTTGAACCTGACTAGCTTGTGCTACTAGGTCTTATGCCGTGCTCCTTCCTTAAGTGGAAGTGACCTAACTACCTGGAGTTTACCTGGAGAGGGTTAACTCCAGGTAGTCAGGTCTAAGCCAGGGAGTGGTGGACCTGCCTCGCATGGGTCAGTAGGCCTGTTGTTGTGTTCCCTCTTTCTTATGTTCTTATATGTAGGGGATTGAGAATAATATAAAGGATTACTGAATGTTTTCATGATAGAAAATTAAAGACCCTCTTTTACGCAGAAATTGGGATTACCTGAGGCCTAATGCCTTGTCTAAGGGCAAAGGGTAAAGGTTACACAAATCACCTGTAAAACTAGGCCTCCCAGGGCTATCCTAGTCAAAACAGAAAGCGCTAAACAAGCAGTTATTACTCCAATGGGTTGGGTATCGGAGGGTTTTCACAAAAATTCCTAGTTAAGAAAATATAAATTTATTGAGATTAACAATATATACACACTCCAAAAAACACCCTCATATTTCTCTTAGCCTAAACGCCCAAATACAAGTAAATGAGGAGTGGGCGGCTGGAGCGTCCACACAAGACAAACACACATGTACCTATGGGGTCGGTGCCCAGCAGACGCTGGCCCCAACCGAGACCATCTCCTCCTATTTCCTCAGTTCACACTCATCTTGCCAAGCCCCGACTATATCAGAGCCCAGTGGAGTGTACTGGTAAACAATAAAAGTGCCTATAGCTTGAGTTGGCTAAACAAAAAGGAGTACAACATTACAAAACTTATCTCAACTAGGCGGCGTCTGGCCAGCCTCTCTCTCACCCATGCTGCGCTCCATGTGACTGCCTCAAGCGACGCCTATCCGCTAATCCCAAACACAGTTGGAAAATAAATCCCTGGCAGGATTTCCTTATATTTCACAGTTTAACCTACTTAACAGTATCCACAAAATACATAGCATATTTCTAAAATTATGGTTGACATTTATCCTAAGGTCATAAATTATTATTAGGTTTCTGTCCTAGTTCATAAAAATTATGGCACACTTCTCCACTATCTATCTATCTATATATATGAGGTAGTAGGTTGGTAGACAGCAACCACCCAGGGAGGTACTACCGTCCTGCCAGGTGACTGTGAAACAGAAACCTGAAACTGTTTTACATGATGGTAGGATTGCTGGTGTCTTTTTTCTGTCTCATAAACACGCTGGATAACAGGTATATCTAGCTACTTCTACTTACACTTTAGGTCACACTACACTGGCATACACATGCATATATATACATACACACATCTAGGTTTTTCTTCTTTTTCTTAATAGCTCTTGTTCTTTTTATTTTCTCTATTGTCCATGGGGAAGTGGAAAAGAATCTTTCCTCCGTAAGCCATGCGTGTCGTATGAGGCGACTAAGATGCCGGGAGCAATGGGCTAGTAACCCCTTCTCCTGTACAAATCTACTAAAAACGAGAAGAAGAAAAACTTTATAAAATTGGGGTGTCTGAATGTGCGTGGATGTAGTGCGGATGATAAGAAAGAGATGATTGCCGATGTTATGAATGAAAAGAAGTTGGATGTCCTGGCCCTAAGCGAAACAAAGCTGAAGGGGTAGGCGAGTTTCAGTGGGGAGAAATAAATGGGATTAAGTCAGGAGTATCTGAGAGAGTTAGAGCTAAGGAAGGGGTAGCAATAATGTTGAAGGATCAGTTATGGAAGGAAAAGAGGGAATATAAATGTGTAAATTCAAGGATTATGTGGATTAAAATAAGGGTCGGATGCGAAAAGTGGGTCATAATAAGCGTGTATGCACCTGGAGAAGAGAGGAGTGTAGAGGAGAGAGAGAGATTTTGGGAGATGTTAAGCGAATGTATAGGAACTTTTGAACCAAATGAGAGAGTAATTGTGGTAGGGGACCTAAATGCTAAAGTGGGAGAAACATGCAGAGAGGGTGTAGTAGGTAAGTTTGGGGTGCCAGGTGTAAATGATAATGGGAGCCCTTTGATTGAACTTTGTATAGAAAGGGGTTTAGTTATAGGTAATACATATTTTAAGAAAAGAGGATAAATAAGTATACAAGATATGATGTAGGGCGTAATGACAGTAGTTTGTTGGACTATGTATTGGTAGATAAAAGACTGTTGAGTAGACTTCAGGATGTACATGTTTATAGAGGGGCTACAGATATATCAGATCACTTTTAGTTATAGCTACAGTGGGAGTAAAAGGTAGATGGGATACAAGGAAAATAGAATCAGTAAGTAAAAGAGAGGTGAAGGTTTATAAACTAAAAGAGGAGGCAGTTAGGGTAAGATATAAACAACTATTGGAGGATAGATGGGCTAGTGAGAGTGTAGGCAATGGGGTCGAAAATGTATGGGGTAGATTTAAAAATGTAGTGTTAGAGTGTTCAGCAGAAGTTTGTGGTTACAGGCGAGTGGGTGCAGGAGGGAAGAGGAGCGATTGGTGGAATGATGATGTAAAGAGAGTAGTAAGGGAGAAAAAGTTAGCATATGAGAGGTTTTTACAAAGTAGAAGTGATGCAAGGAGGGAAGAGTATATGGAGAGAAAAATAGAGGTTAAAAGAGTGGTGAAGCAATGTAAAAGAGAGCAGATGAGAGAGTGGGTGAGATGTTATCAGCAAATTTTGTTGAAAATAAGAAAAAGTTTTGGAATGAGATTAATAAGTTGAGGAAGCCTAGAGAACAAATGGATTTGACAGTTAAAAATAGGAGAGGAGAGTTATTAAATGGAGAGTTAGAGGTATCGGGAAGATGGAGAGAATATTTTGAGGATTTGTTAAATGTTGATGAAGACAGGGAAGCTGTGATTTTGTGTGTAGGGCAAGGAGGAATAACATCTTGTAGGAGTGTGGAAGAGCCAGTTGTGGGTGTAGGGGAAGTTCGTGAGGCAGTGGGTAGAATGAAAGGGGGTAAGGCAGCTGGGATTGATGGGATAAAGATAGAAATGTTAAAAGCAGGTGGGGATATAATTTTGGAGTGGTTGGTGCTATTATTTAATAAATGTATGGAAGAGGGTAAGGTACCTAGGGATTGGCAGAGAGCGTGTATTGTTCCTTTGTATAAAGGCAAAGGGGACAAAAGAGAGTGCAAAAATTATAGGGAATAAGTCTGTTGAGTGTACCTGGTAAAGTGTATGGTAGAGTTATTATTGAAAGAACTAAGAGTAAAACAGAAAGCAGGATAGCAGATGAACAAGGGGCTTTAGGAAAGGTAGGGGTGTGTAGACCAAGTGTTTACAGTGAAACATATAGGTGAACAGTATTTGGATAAGGGTAAAGATGTTTTTGTGGCATTTATGGATTTGGAAAAGGCGTATGATAGGGTAGATAGGGGGGCAATGTGGCAGATGTTGCAGGTGTATGGAATAGGAGGAAGGTTACTGAAAGCAGTGAAGAGTTTTTATGAGGATAGTGAGGCTCAGGTTAGAGTGTGTAGGAGGGAAGGGGACTATTTCCCAGTAAAAGTGGGCCTTAGACAAGGATGTGTGATGTCACCGTGGTTGTTCAATATATTTATAGATAGGGTTGTAAGAGAAGTGAATGCGAGGGTCTTGGCAAGAGGTGTTGGGCTAAAAGATAAAGAAGCAAATACAAAGTGGGAGTTGTCACAGTTGCTTTTTGCTGATGACACTGTGCTTTTGGGAGATTCTGAAGAGAAGCTGCAGAGGTTGGTGGATGAATTTGGTAGGGTGTGTAAAAGAAGAAAATTGAAAGTGAATATAGGAAAGAGTAAGGTGATGAGGATAACAAAAAGAATAGGTGACGAAAGATTGGATATCAGATTGGGGGGAGAGAGTATGGAGGAGGTGAATGTATTCAGATATTTGGGAGTGGACATGTCGGCGGATGGGTCTATGAAGGATGAGGTGAATCATAGAATTGATGAGGGGAAAAGGGTGAGTGGAGCACTTCGGAGTCTGTGGAGACAAAGAACCTTGTCCATGGAAGTAAAGAGGGAATGTATGAGAGTATAGTTATACCAACGCTCTTATATGGGTGTGAAGCATGGGTGATGAATGTTGCAACGAGGAGAAGGCTGGAGGCAGTGGAGATGTCATGTCTGAGGTCAATGTGTGGTGTGAATATAATGCAGAGAATTCGGAGTTTGGAAATTAGGAGGAGGTGCGGGATTACCAAAACGATTGTTCAGAGAGCTGAGGAGGGGTTGTTGAGGTGGTTTGGACATGTAGAGAGAATGGAACGAGACAGAGTGACTTCGAGAGTGTATAAATCTGTAGTGGAGGGAAGGCGGGTAGGGGTCGGCCTAGGAAAGGTTGGAGGGAGGGGTAAAGGAAGTTTTGTGTGCGAGGGCTTGGACTTCCAGCAAGCATGTGTGAGCGTATTTGATAGGAGTGAATGGAGGCATATGGTTTTTAATACTTGACGTGCTGTTGGAGTGTGAGCAAAGTAACATTTATGAAGGGATTCAGGGAAACCGGCAGGCCGGACTTGAGTTCTGGAGATGGGAAGTACAGTGCCGGCACTCTGAAGGAGGGGTGTTAATGTTGCAGTTTTATAACTGTAGTGTAAAGCACCCTTCTGGCAAGACAGTGATGGAGTGAATGATGATGAAAGTTTTTCTTTTCGGGCCACCCTGCCTTGGTGGGAATCGGCCGATGTGTTAAAAAAAAAAAAAAAAAAAATATATATATATATATATATATATATATATATATATATATATATATATATATATATATATATATATATATATATATATATATATATATATATATATATATATATATATATATATATACATATATACATATATTTTCATGTCATGCAGAACCCTGCATAACACCCTCATAGCACAAAGAGGCTGGTCCGAACATGCTAAACTGGATTTCGCTATTAACCTGTCGAGTGTTGAGCTTACCAGTGACGAATAGACAGCTTTCGGATATGGGTTATGTTTCTCACCTACTAGTGGTGGCAGTAATTATGTTGAACTTGCCACGTCTTTTTTGAAATATTGAAAAAATAGGGTATCTATTCCCTGAAACGTTCAACATTTGCAAAGGCATGGTATATGAGGCTTTGCTCAGACCTGTGGAACCGAACTGTCCTTAGAGATTTAAGTCATACTATTTACCTGGAGTTTACCTGGAGAGAATTCCAGGGGTCAACGCCCCTGCGGCCCGGTCTGTGACCAGGCCTCATGTTGGACCAGAGCCTGATCAACCAGGCTGTTACTGCTGGCCGCACGCAGTCCAACGTACAAACCACAGCCTGGCTGGTCAGGTACCGACTTTAGGTGCCTGTCCAGTACCTGCTTGAAGACAGCCAGGGGTTTGTTGGTAATCCCCCTGATGTATGCTGGGAGGCAGTTGAACAATCTTGGGCCCCTGACACTTATTGTGTTGTCCCTCAACGTGCTAGTGGCACCCCTGCTCTTCATTGGGGGGATGTTACATCGCCTGCCGAGTCTTTTGCTTTCGTAGGGAGTTATTCTCGTGTGCAAGTTTGGTACTAGTCCCTCGAGAATTTTCCAAGTGTATATAATAATGTATCTCTCCCGCCTGCGTTCTAGAGAGTACAGGTTTAGGAACTTCAAGCGTTCCCAGTAATTGAGGTGGTTTATCGCACTTATGCGTGCCGTGAAGGTTCTCTGCACATTTTTAAGGTCAGCAATTTCACCCGCCCTGAAAGGTGCAGTTAGTGTGCAGCAATATTCCAGCCTAGATAGAATAAGCGATCTGTAAAGTGTCAACATGGGCTTGGCATCCCTGGTTTTGAAGGTTCTCATTATCCATTCTGTCATTTTTCTAGCAGATGTGAAGGTGAGATCCTCTGACATGATCACTCCCAGGTCTTTGACATTAGTTTTTTGCTCTATTGTGTGGTTGGAATTAGTTTTGTACTCCGATGAGATTTTAATTTCTTCACGTTTTCCGTATCTGAGTAATTGAAATTTCTCATCATTGAACTTCATATTGTTTTCTGCAGCCCATTTAAAAATTTGGTTGATGTCTGCTTAGAGTATTGCAGTGTCTTCAACGGTGGACACTGTCATACATATTCGGGTGTCTTCTGCAAAGGAAGACACGGCACTGTGGCTTATATCCCTGTCTATGTCCGATATGAGGATGATTCAAAGAAAACTTCTAAACTTCATCTTACGAAAGCAGACAGCAAATGCGATAGTAATTAGTAAGACAGGGAAACGTTAGTACCCCTTAATAAGAACACATTGAACCAGATTAACAGTAAGTTTAATAAAAAACTTAGAACCATACTGAGAGGTAATAAAGAATTGAGTAAACAGTTATCGGTGGTGTTGGCGACACTCCCTTATACGAACTGTTTGACTAAAACCCACAAACCTTGTTTTCCAGCGAGACCTCTTGTTACCTCTATGGAACTGGCGACTTTTGACTTGTCAAAATGGTTCGTAAAAGCATTTTCTCCAATGCTTGGCAACATTTCTGAAGCCCACATAATTCACATTGTTGATCTCATTGACAAACTGCAAAATGTTAACATTTCTAACGATTTTACACAAGTAGGTTTCGATGTGACGGCGTTGTTCAGCCGAGTGTTTGTTCCTGTTTTATCTTAGCTGGAAGAAAAATTTGGTAAGTTTCCCACTCCACAGTGATTAACTTGTAGATTATTACAAGTTTCAGTTAGAAGGCTAGTCTGTTGAAAGAGATCTTGCCCTGGAAAGCAAAATGCTTCAGAAATGTGGATGACATCTTGTACATTTTTACCGAGACTTAACACTGGTCCCGTCTATTAAATTCACAGTGGAGAGAGAAGTGTTGATACACCGGATTAATAGAAAGTTCAAGTTTACTGTATATAGTAAGGCAACTAATGTGTGCTCATACATTCACTACTATTCCGACCATAAGACAAGAATAAAAGGAAGTGTTTTTCTAAGGATTCAGCGTACAGAAACAAGAGAAACGGAGGTATAGAAGCTATTATTTAGTCGAGCAAAAAGATGCTGAAGGCAGCAATGTACACGATCATTCCATAAAAATAAGCGTAAATGAGTAGAAATTGAATTTTTTAAGCTAGTAGTAATACTTATGGTGTCCCACAGGGCCCTCTCGTACCCTGGGTTCCGTCAGCAATGTTCGGTGGTATGACGATATTGGCGGCGGTGGCTCTGGTGGGACTGAGGGAGACAAAGGGAAAGGACCTGCAGGACACCATCGCTCAACTCCAACACAGTAAAGGAAACACGTAAGTTATTTTCCCACATTATCTTTAATGAATTGTAATTATTATAATTATGGGGGAGCGCTAATCCCGTTGGATTATACAGTGCCTGTGGGAAGGGGATGGAAGGCATTCATGCTTAATTCAGGGAACTGGAGCACAGATCCAATTCCCTAGGTCAAGAGACCCTCACCAGCGTCAAGGAACCTCCCTTGAGGGGAATGAACTGTAAGCAATTGGACAATACTGCTAAAAGCATGTGGTTATATGGGGGGGAGGATCAATCCTCCCTCCATTAATTGTCAGACAGACGCGCTACTATACTGGACTCACCAAATATTAAGTGTTGAAAAAGTTTAGTTACTTTAAATTTACTGAATTTGTTTATATAAATATATTCTCAATATCGCCTTACCTGATGTTCACATGTTTAATAACTTATTTCTTATCTCCCTCAGGCACAATGAGGAACGTGAAGCTGTAACTATAGTTATTGATAATGAGAGCGAGTGCTAAGTCATCACGCCTCCGTGGATAGATATATCTATCATTGTCACAGATACATTTGACAAAACAAGATATCCGAATGCATTATTTATGTATATATGCGAGTGTTAAATGCTGTAATATAAAAAAAATCATTCATATAAATATACACATATATCTGTAACGGAGATCAATGACATGATTTAGGAATCGTTCAACAGTTGGCTACTGGAGTTCAACCCCACAAAATGAGAAGAAATGATGAAAATAAGATAGAGTAAGTTGCTGTTATTATTTCAGCTGCGAGGGAAAGGCTATCAGGAGGCAGCCCATAGTCTTACAGACAGCATGGTACTGCTGTAAAAACAGTCACATGGGTGGTTGTTGACAGCCTTGAACAGTTGAGATATGACATATGAACTTCGAGCAGTTGGTATCATTGGTTCGCGAGGCAGACTATTTTATCGTCTTTTTTCTTATGTTTATAGCTTGTTCACATAAACCTACGCTAGCCTAAGGAACTTAACTCAACATAGCTTAGCCTAACTTAACCTAACCCACCCTAACCCAGCCTAAGGAAATGGGCTTCATACACTACGTGAACGTGTGACAATTATTCGGAAGATGGGTTGAACCCGGGGGACAGAAACTGTTTACTATCAGTGTCACACACCCAACATCTCATTAACGACCATCATGCTACTACTGCTCGAAATGTACCAACGCTACGCTAATTCTTCCACTACCACATGCTGATACCAGAGTAGCTGATACCAGAGTAGCTGATACCAGAGTAGCTGATACCAGAGTAGCTGATACCAGAGTAGCTGATACCAGAGTAGCTGATACCAGAGTAGCTGATACCAGAGTAGCCTAGAACTAGAAATACGGAAACTGATATATAAAAGATAAGTCAAGAGTTCTTGTGTTCACTGTGATACTAGAGTAATCAGTCGTAATTTTTTTTTATTTAGAAACAAAATTTACAATTGTACATGTGTCATGAATTATACATCTTAACAATGCAGTTATGAAATGGATAATCAACTGAAATCAATAAACCCGGCACCATATAATATAAACCTTCTATCATATAATATTAAGCCTTATACCGTTTCCCCATACATCATCGGGGTCACAAATTTAAGTATATACACTTGATACATGTCTTGCACGTAATATGTACAAATATTAATATATATATATATATATATATATATATATATATATATATATATATATATATATATATATATATATATATATATATATATATATATATATATATAAATGAAAACTTCTTATGCAATACCTTTATGAGGCAAATCAAAACGCTTTCATTGGATCACACAACCCCTCTGTCCCTATATATTTTTAATCATACATATAAATCCTATATATCATCACAACATCACATCATCAACAAAAGGTATAATCACAAAATATGTAATTCCATCCCCTCACTGAAGGACCATTACACCATCATCATACTGACGGCTCTTGTATTAGTACATTATGGTGACCTGGTATCCATGGATACCGCTGTCCTTTCCTCTCCCCACATGTCCCCAACCCTCTCTCTCCTACCTCGCCACCCTTTATACCCCCCCCCCCCCGTTCCTCACTGAAACCATAAAACTCCCACACCCGTCATAACATGACCAGCTCTCTTACCAATTAAAATATTCACATCAATAGCTAGAGTACAGAACAATCTTTATAAGTACATTATAGTTCTCTACCACCTTCTGCAACAGGCTTATTTTACATGCTTCAAACATAATTAATCTATAACCTCATAACACTCCTCGTTACAACGTCTCCCATCTTGTAATGGAAAAATACCTACCACTCCTAAATCCATTTACATGTGTTTTATAATAAAATGTTTTACACTGTACATTGCAACACGTCTTTTATGATATACCTGCAGACGTCCACACAAGTACTACCTTTATATTTGATTGCTTAACACAACATTTCACTTGAATATTCTATAAATTCTCTACATATACATATATTATGGCCATGGCATTCAGCTTGCTCATGACTTATTTACATTGTTAACTATTATTAAAAGTAAATAACCCTTTGCCACATACACTTGCAGTATCTCCTTCATAGCCCCCAGGTAAGCCCCCTTTATTTCTCCCTGTATAGATTCTTACAACTATGAATAACCCATGATAAATAAAATTGTACCCCCTGCCCTGTCACCCCCTCCCCCTTTTTCATTCTTTCTCTACGTACCTCCATTCACCACACCCTCCACATTATCGTCATGTGTCCCCATGGCGTACATCGCTGATTAAAGTCACCCGTAACCTCCCCACCCCTCCCCACCCTCCCCCTCTTTTCTACACATCATCTTCCACATCCTCGAATATACCCTAACTCCACTGCTCTACCCTTTCATTTATCAATCAACCCCCCCCTCCCGTAGACAAACCCATTTAAGAGGTTCCCCTCATCTCCCCTCTAGTAAATCCCTGATCATCATAGACAGCACTCTATAATCCCTTATTGTCACTCCTCCCTCACCCTTTTTTACTAACACTACCACCCCTGTGCACTGTGTTCTTCCCATACTTCCTGCCTCTTACATTTGATTGAATAAACTCACCATACATTCCTTTACACTCCCCCAATTCATCAAATAGAAATCATTGGGGATACCGTCTATACCCGGCATTTTCTTTCTGCTCATACCTTGCACTGCCATCCACACCTCATCCTCACTAATCACTCCCTCCATCCCCTCCCTATCTTCTCTCCCCATTCCCCTTCAAATACCCTCCACCAAGATCTGCCCCTTCCTTCCCCCACTTTCTCCCTTTTGCAAATAACACTCAAACCACCTGTCAAGATAGATGCTCATCGCCTCTGTTGTTTCTAACCTTTGCCCTTCCACATACCCATTCACCTCATTACCCACCTCCAACCCCATCACAGTCATTCCCCTCTGCCTTTTCCTAAAATTCCTTAATACATGTGCAGACAACCTGTCACCCCATAACACGTCTTCCATCCCCCCCCTTCCCCTCCTCCGCAACCTTACAGCATCAAACCTTTCATTTTGTATCTCTCACAACTGATCTCGCAAAACCCCTATCTCTGCCACCGGGTATTTCCCTCTCCCTTCGTAACAACTATTCAGCTGCCCCTCAAGATACTTCTGTAAGCCATACCTCCAACAGCTTTCCTCCCTGTCCCTTACCTTATAATATTCCCTTATACCCAGTTTCGCACGTTTCCCACCATTCCACTATATTCTCACTAAGTTTTCCCCTAGCCCAACCATTCCCTCCCATCCCACATCCACTAACACTCCCCTATGATCTGAAAAACCCATGTCTAACATTTGTACCCTCCCCACCCCTACTTTCCTTGTTACATAAAACCTGTCTAACGGTGCTGCATACCCTCTTCTAATAAAGGTGTGTTCCACCTGCCAACCTCACAGCCCCCCCCCCACCACGTCTACCATCCCTGCATTACCCAGAACTTCTCTTAGTACACCCAGCACACATCCCGCCCCCCTCGGTTCAATATCCTTCTTCCTTATGACACTATTCCAATCCCCTTCCATTATAGTTACCGCCGGTAATCCTCCCATGTGGTAAACCAAGAATTCCCTCACAAAATCTTCTTTTAACCTCCTAGTACTATCAGCAGGCAAGTACTCCTCTATGAAACACACCCTTACCTTCCCCACACCCCATCTACCCTCACAATCCTCCCAACACCTCCCTCCTCCCATTTCATCAACCTAAATGGGTTTGTCTCTTTTACTGCTATTGCAACCCCACCCTTTAATCTGCCAGAACACCCAGCATACACACTGTAACCTTTCAAGAACAAGTCTCTGCCAATCCTATAATTGTGTTCTTGTAAGAAATACACATCAGCAGCATACCGTCTCAGAGTCCCCTCCACCCACCTACGCTTCACCTCGGCCCGAAGGCTATTTACATTACAGGTTAAACACCTGAATATATTAGAGGGGGCTTAACTTTGGACCTTTGTGGCCTTGATACAATACTCTTTTGCTGACCCCCTTCCTTAACTATGCTCTGCACCCCTCTGACCCCTTTGCTCCTCCATTACCCCTGCGTGCCACATCTACCCATGTCTTTTTGCATGTTCTTTGGGCCGGTGTAAGGACATCGTTGCTGTCCGATGCCCACACTGACCGCTTTCTTGTCTCTCCAGTCACTTCCATTCCTTCAACACTCTCCTCTTTGTGCACAGATACCCTAACCTCCCCTACCACCAAACCTTCCTGCACAGGACTATCTCCTAATTCACTGACAATACCTGCAAAATCTCCTAATTCATTAACACCACCGTCCAGAGACACCTCTTCCAGGGGACTGTCTTTCAGTCCCTTTATCACATCTTGGACAGGCACATTCATTCCTATGGCTAATGTCACACCCTGGTCCTTAGACCCCAAACCTACAGTCTCCTGCATCTCTGCAGGCAAAGTTAGGCACGCTTCTCCCGCGTCATCCACGTCACTCCACGCTTCCTTAGGGGCCACAACCCCATACTCCACACCCTTACTCGGCTCCTCAGCCATCACCCCACCACAGTCCTGCCGCTTGGTTGTTGAACTCATCGTTTCTCGCGTGCTGCAGCCATATGTTCGTATGAACCACAAATCCTGCAGGTTTGCCTTTCTCCTGCATGTCACATACACCTGCATTTTAAAATCGGTCATGACGACATACTATGGAATAGGCCTCTGGATTGTCATTTTTAGGAGCCCTCTAGAAGTCCCACGAAGGGGACCTCAGTCCACCTGCCCACTGTCGTTGCATGTATAATTCCGTAATCTTGAAAAATATGCCTGACATCAAAATCATCAGCCTTGAAGGGCACATTTTGTACTTTAACCCAATTATAATACTTGGACACATCCTTTAATCTCACCTCCAAACTTGAATTTACCAGTACCAGGATGTCCTGGTATTTCTCCACGACATGGTCGTATGCTCCTGGTGTCGCCATCTTCACACAAATACGTGTAGTGCCATTTAACGCTATCCCATAGATCTCGTTGTCCAGGCCATTTGTATCCCTCAGGATAGCCGGCAGCACCACAGCAGCATTCATGGGGTAAATAGCACCACGTATAAACTCAACACACACTGTGTTTACTCTCCTCCTTAGTCCAGTCGCCATTTTGCAGAAAATGGGTTATTTTGCCAGGTTGCCTCCAGGAGTCAGAATCAGCACGTCCATCCCATACGAGGGCTGGGAGGTGAATGTGTGTCGTAATTGAGCCATTACAAGTGAATTTTTAGAAAGGTGGATGTAAGTGAGATGTACTGATTGTTTAACTATTGAAGAGCATTGGAAGCTTTTATACAGCAGACAAAATATATTTTTTTTACGTAATTCGTGTTTATATCTAAAGGGTAAAGAGTCAGTGTACAAAACGATGTGATGCAGACAGCTTTAGCACCAATACAATAAATAATAATACTCTAATAATGGTCAGAGCAAGAACAGATAGTATTTAAGAAGAAATACTGAAAGAGATGTGCTCATGGTGGTGAGGGGCTCCTGGTATAAGGAATTTAACTTGTTCTGTACATGAATTAATTTGTACATGCACAACTTGTCAGACACTGCAACATCATGGAATCTAGGTTCAGAGGTCATCTGCATAACCATCTTCACCGCTGCTATTACTACTACTACTACCACCACTAACCCATCCCTTGGGTATGACCTACTTCCACTGGGAAATCCCGCCTACCAGTGACTATGCCCTCATCTGCTACCTGTACCTTTCCACCTGATGCGAGTATATAGGCACAAGTCTTCTTGTCTGTTCTCCAGATTCTTCACAACTGTGGTGATCTTCACACCAATTCCAAGGCTGAGGGACTGATTACCTCATCCTTTGTATATAGTTTTTATCTTCCAATTATGTCCATGAATTTGTAAAACGTCTACAATAAAGATACCCAGATGTTGCACGTGTCTAATTTTCATGCTTGTGTAGGATTGTATGGTCCAGTGGGTTAGAGCATCGTGGAATTTTCGCTCACCATGAGGCGGGCTAAAACAACACTGGTTCGATCCTCCGGCTAGTCGCAGTGCTGTTGTTGATTAAATACCACTTGTTCATCGTTACAATAATATATATATATATATATATATATATATATATATATATATATATATATATATATATATATATATATATATATATATATATATATATATATATATATATATATACACCAAGAGTTCTATGGTTAACAGTGTATATACTCTGAGAGTTAACTTTAATCTCTATTTTAAAGGTTATGGTGTATTTTTTATATAGTGGTGAACAGGTAATATGCATCATTATTGACCCTCGTGTATTCAATAGTCTTTAATGCACCTTTACCAACCATCAATATTGATAATTCAATAGTTTCTGGTTTAGTTTCTTTTTTTACTCTCTCGAGGAATATATGTTATCTCTAATAAAAGTTATTTTTTCCAAGCACGTTAATTAAATGGGTTAAGTTGAAAATTTCTTACTTGAAAATTTCTGACTTTGCTCAAGTAAACACCAGGGCAGATCTTGTGCTGATGCATTCACTAATACTGTACTACATTAAGGACAATTAATAAATGGCTATATTCATAGCCATTATATTTGAAGGGGTGCACCGGTAAGCCAGTGGACGACCTCGGTCAGATGACCAAAACCTCCAGCTGTAGGTCATCATATAACTAAGACCCGCGTCAGGAAACACTTTTCCTGGTTCTTGACAAACCATACCTAACGTAACCTACATTAAGGAATTTAGTTGATCATTTATTTATAGTTCCAGCTTGATTGGTTACCCAGTTTATTTCTTTATAGTACAAATCATCTATTACAATAGCTTAATGTCTCAATCAATTTCAGCTTAAGTTCCTTAATTATACGTATTATGTTATCTTTCATTTACTTTGTCAGATTCATTTATCTCCTGTTATGTACAATAAAGCAGCAGCTTTATTGTGATAAACTGTCTTATAAAATAATGTAAAAAAAATGTTCCATAATTATATAAATCATGTCGGCGTTTTGTGGAGGTTTTTCATGTGTGACGTCACGGCGTCACGAGAGAGGACTGTGGGGAACTTATCGAGGTGACAGGTATGTGGCTTTGTGTATTTTGTGCTGATGCTTAGGCCGTAGGTTGTCTGTGTTTTGTTTTGTACTCACGTGGGTCCTTGAAAGTGCTTTGAGCTGTTGTTTGAGTGGGACTTGTGTGAGTTCTGGAGAAAACAGACAGGAGACAGGAGCTACTGGATAAGTACAGGTCAGCCATAGATGTAGTCAGGTCTAAGGGAGGGATTCCAATCATGTGTAGCATCTTGCCTAGAAGGGGAGTGGGCAATGAATGGATGTCTAGGGCAATTGCTGGCTAGACAGGTACTGTGAGGAACTTGCAATCCCATTCATTGATAACTGTGACAAATTCTATGGCAAACATAATATGTATGCAAGGGATGGGGTTCATCTCTCTGAGGCTGGAGTGGTTGCATTAGCCATTTCGATTGAGGGGGTCATTGATGACTTGTCTAGGACTTTAAACTGATAGATTATAGAGGTATGGGTGTTTGTAGGAAACAATCAGGCTGTAGTATTAGGGTTGAAAACAGAAGATATTTCCAGGATACCTCAGGGATATGTTTAAAAGACAATATTCAAAATAAAATTGCTTGTAAATGCAAAGCAATTGTTCAACAAACAAAGAGAGATAGTAGAGGGCAACGAGTGACTAGCTCCCTTAAGGTTTACTGCACAAATAGAAGGAGACTAAGAAATAAGATAGATGAGCTAAGATTACTTACAAGTGCAGGTAATATAATTATTGCTATAACAGAGACCTGGTTCAACCTGAAAGATAGAGAAATGTCTTCTGAATGAAACACACAGGGTTATAAACTATTCCACACTGATAGGGTCAACAGGAAGGGTGGTGGAGTGGCGATGTATGTCAGAGTTAATTTAAATTGTTGTGTTAGACAAGATATAAGATTAGAAACAGCGGACACAGAATCTGTTTGGCTACAGTTTCTCGATGGTCGTGAAAAAATAATTTTGGGTGTGATTTATAGGCCCCCAAGCCTGGCTAGGGAGTGCAGTAAGCTGCTATGGGACGAAATTCATAAGGCGTCTAGATATGAAAATGTTATGTTTATGGGAGATTTAACTTTAGACAAATTGATTGGAACAATGTGACAGGAAATCTTGAGTCTAGTGACTTTCTTGATACGGTTCAGGATTGTTTTTTAAAACAGTTTGTGACGGAGCCAACTAGAGGTAACAACCTGCTTGACTTGGTTCTTGCCAACAAAGAATCACTAATTAATAATCTTGAGGTTAATGATGATCTTGGGGAACTCACGAATCACTTAGTTTTCTCATGAATAATCTTCTTTAGCTCTAAATTGAAACTGTGTTTGTATCGCTATTTCCCTTTTCTTCTATTTATTATAGTCTGGTTACCTACTATCCTGTGTTTGCTTCACTGAGAAACTATTTATTAGAACACTAGGACCCTTTTACTCTCAATATAAAGTTATTTTCTTCCTCACTTCTATCGTCATTTAACCTTTAAGCAGTGTTTATCATTTTCTTTATTTTACCCACTCGCATATTTTTTCTTTCTCCAATAAATAATTTCCTAATCATTTATTCATTTCACTAACATGATCTCTTCTTCTATCCCATTTCGATCTTAATTTTATTTTTGTTACATCACTTCTCTATCCATGACTCACGAAATGGTAATGACACGATTGCAAATAAACCACGGAACTGGTGGGGATTAAACTCGCGGCTAGTGAGTCGTAAAACAACAGACCGAGGCGCTAGCCACTGGGCCAGCTGGCATAGTGGTGTCTATGCTAACTTTAATATGCTGTATAAATATACCTAGTTGGATGAATCTTATTGTATCCAGCTGGCCCAGAGGCCAACGCCAGAGGTTAGCCGCGAGTCCAAACTCCATCCTTTTCGTGGCTTTTTTATCTATGACTTCTCTCAGTAGCCTAGAATTATTTACTATTTCTCTTTTTACATTTGAAGTCTAATGTTAGTAGTAACTGTATTTTCCTTAGCTAACACAATATGCTGTTCTATATCATCCTTTTTCTCGAGGTATTTTTCGACTCAACTGTTTCCTATTTTAGCTTTATATCCGTCCAGTCCTTTTGGATCTCAGTGTTTTTGTTGTCATTTTGTTAGATATCTTGAGGTAAATGGACTTCTTTTTAGGATTGTTTTTCTTTTTCATATTTGTTTCTCCATAACAATCTTCTATTTTTGTTTAATGAGCCACCGAGTTTTTTTTATCTCGTCTGTTTCATCTTCATTCTTTACCCAGATCTTTGTCCAGACATTCTCTTTATTTTATAATATCAACTAAAATTTGTAGCAGATATTATAAAATAAATCTTCATTACTACTATTTCACTCTTTAAAATTTTCCTTTTCCGGCATTAACTGATTTCATTTTAAGTTTGGCATTATGTCCATCAATCTACTCATTTCCACGTTGTTGATGCATTGACCGAGTGTTTTAATCATTTATGTAAACAAAGGTTCTGTTGATGTTTCTTTTTCTGTTTTACCTTAAAATACACAAACTCTCATCAACTCGGAAATCTGTTATTAAATATTTTCCATAACATATTAGGGGACACCACGACACATTATTCCTCTCCCTTCACTCCAGAGAGGTGTGTATCCTTCATGTTTCCTTTCGTGTTCTGAGTGTGTGTGTGTACTAACCTATTTGTAGTTGCAGGAGGGTCGGGTCAAAGCTCATGGCCCCACCTCTTCACTTGTCGCTACTAGGTCCATTCGGTTCCTGCTCCATTAGCTTTACCTCTTCTTAAAGCTATGTATGGATCCTACCCGCTACATCACTCTCCAGATTGTTCCACTTCCTGTCAACTCCATAACTAAAGAAATACTTCCTAACATCTCTGTGACTCATCAGGGTTTTCATCTTCCAGTGTGACCCCTTGTTGCTGTGTCCCATCTCTGAAATATTCTTTCCTTATTCACCTTCTCAATTTCTTTCAGTATTTCATGTCTTCATCATATCCTTCCCTGTCCCTCCTGTCCTCCTCCGGGACTAGTCTTGTTAAAAATCTTTGTATTTTCTCTAATTTTTTGACATCATACTGTGTGTGTGTGGGTGTGTGTTTGTTTGTTTGTGTGTGTGTGTGTGTGTGTGTGTGTGTGTGTGTGTGTGTGTGTTGCAGCTACCGCAGCAGAGCAACATTCACTGTGTCCTGTCTATGGGGGGTTTATGTGGTTTAGAATCCAGTTTCTAAAGAAGGCTATCTCGGTGTACACGCCGGGGTAGAAGGAGTCGCCGCACTGGTTTCCCCAAGACGCTATACCATGCAGGTGTTCCCAGCATAGGAGTGGTCCGCCTTGGTCTCCGTCGCACGCGTCAGCGTGACCATCGGGCCAGCCGGCGCACAACATACTGTCTTCAACGGCATCCTCCCCGTACGATATCCGACACGTCTCGTCTGACACTTCAGCTACGTCCGCCTTCAGAAGACCAAACAAATATATCACATCTAACATATAAATGGAAAAAAATAAACTGAAACACATTCCTATCTCTATTAAGACACTATCTGACCCAGACCTACCAAAATTTTGTTGCATTTTTGGTTTGTGGCATAGTTGTAAAATGCTTAAACTACGCAATATTTACTGAAAGTTTTCATAAATCTACTAAATTACTTTCATATTTAATTAGTTACCTGGTTTCTCTCAGCAAACTGTACTTTCGTTTTAAGTAGCATTGCTTCAGTCAACTAAATTTTCCCTACATTCATATAAAATGTTCTTTATTCTTTTTTTTATATAAAATTTAAGAATTTTGTGAATTTAACAGACACGGAAAAATGGGGATAGTGGGAATTCTTGCCTGGGGCACATCTGACATTATTCACCGAAACAACTGAATCTAAAAAAATTCTAGCACAGGGACCTATTATGTGTCTAAGAAATATTTTGATTACCTCCCGCATGAAGTGTATGGAATGCGTAAAGTTACTAAGCCAATCTAACCTTTTGCAGCATATCAGTGATATCGCCAATGTCAGTAGTGATGCCCCAACCTATGATAGTACAGACGGTGCCCTCGACGACGCTCTCCCCTGCAGGAGGCACCTGCAGAGGCTGCACAAACTGTCCCAGTTGCAGCTTATCCTTCAGCTGTAATCAGATGAGACAAAGAACATATAGAATGTGAATTAATATGATGCACTCCTCTCTGCGGCTCACCTCTGAAACACACTGAAGATTTACATATGGAACTACTTACATTATAATAATAATTATATATATTATTATATAAATGATTATAGTTCATAATGAAAATTGGGTTGTGTACTCTTAAACCACCTCTGAGTTGGTTTGTGGTGATGGAGCTTAATTAACCCACACATGACCTGTATCGTATAAATACATGAAAGAAGATCTGCATCAAAAGATGCTTCTAGCGGTCATGTACTTATGTTGCTGTGACATGCAATTGATCTCTTTGTAGGAAACTGAGGTCAAATCTGTAATCACAGAGATTCTACTTAATTTACCGACAAATGCGTTAACACAATGTTCAATGTTACGATCCTTATTCCGCCAAACACGATATTTTTAGCACGCTATTTACATCCCCTTTATTTATTCCTGTTTTCCATTTATACACCTCAATCATATCCCCCCTAATTCTACGCCTTTCTAGAGAGTGCAGATTCAGGGCCCTCAGTCTATCCTCATAGGGAAGATTTCTGATACATGGGATCAACTTTGTCATCCTCCTCTGTACGGTGACCAAAACTGTGCAGCATAATCTAGATGAGGCCTAACCAAGGATATATAGAGTTTAAGAACAACCTAAGGACTCCTATTATTTATGCTTCTTGATATAAAGCCAAGGATTCTGTTCGCTTTATTGCGAACACTTATGCACTGCTGTCTTGGTTTTAGATTACTGCTAACAAGAACTCCTAAATCCTTTTCGCAATCAGTAGTATTAAGATCTGCATTATTTAGTTTATATGTGGCATGGTTATTGTCCTGTCCAATATTTAGAACTTTGCATTTGTTTACATTCAACTGCATCTGCCACTTCTCTGACCACTGCATCAGTCTATTCAAATAATCCTGGAGTGCTCTAATGTCCTCATTTGAATGAATTGGACGGCCTATTTTGATGTCATCAGCAAACTTGCTTATGTCGCTATTTATTCCCTCATCTATGACATTTATGTAGATTGTGAACAACAAGGGGCCCAACACTGACTCCTGTGGAACACCGCTTGTGACGCTTCCCCACTCTGATTTCTCCCCATTTATGCAAACTCTCTGCTGCCTATTTGTCAACCATGCCTCTATCCAGGAAAAAAATTATCCTCCTATTCCGTGTGCCTTAATTTTCTTCAATAGTCTCTGATGTGGGACTCTATCAAAAGCCTTACTGAAGTCCATATACACAATATCATATTCATTACCATGATCTACCTCCTCAAATACCTTAGTGAAAAAATTTATTAAATTTGTAAGGCAGGGACGCCCTTTTGTAAAACCGTGCTGAGATTCGTTGATTAATTTATGCTTTTCAAGATGGCTACGAATTGCCTCGGCAATTATTGATTCCATAAATTTTCCCACTATGGAGGTTAGGCTTATTGGTCTATAGTTCGAAGCTAAGGACCTGTCACCTGCCTTGTAAATAAGGATTACATTTGTCATTTTCCACTTATCTGGCACCATGCCAGTTTGCAGTGATATGTTGAAAAGATTAGCCATAGGTTTGCTAAGCTCCTCTTTACATTCCTATAGAACCCTTGCGTACAGCTCATCAGGGCCTTGGGATTTGTTAGGTTTTAATTTATCTATTTGTCTAAGGACCATGTCACTTGTGACCCTAATCGTACATAGTTTACTATCGTCCTGTTCTACATAATTTATTATTTCTGGAATATCGCTAGTATCTTCCTGTGTAAAAACTGAGAGGAAGTAAGTGTTAAAAATCTACACATTTTCTTATCTCTGACGGTGAGCTGACCTGAGTAACTTTTGAGTGGACCTATCTTGTCCCTAATCTTACTTCTGTATACCTGAAAAAAAGCCTTTTGGGTTAGTCTTCGATTCTCTTGCAACTTTACTTCATAGTGTCTTTTTGTTTTTCTTATTCCCTTTTCTATTTCTCTCTTTAACTGTATATTGATTTCTTAATTGCACCTCTCTTTTTTTGATTCGCCTATATATGCCTCTCTTTTGACCATATATATGCCTCTATTGTTCATCCATTTAGGATCATTTTTGTTTGATCTGATTTCCCTATTAGAAACATAAGTTGTCTGAGCAGCTAGAACTATGCTCTGGAAAACGTCATATTGGCAATCACCACCTACCTGACCCATTGTCAGGTCATTCCAGTTCAGCCCACCCAGGTAATTTTTCAGTCCTATGAAATCAGCCAGGCGGAAGTCAGGCATACTAGCTCAACAAGCAGTATATTATATTATTGTAACCACGAACGAAGGATTGTGTGGTTCAGTGGACTAGAGTGTCAAGTGTTTTCGCTCATCATGAGGCGGACCAAAGCATCACGGGTTCGACCCCTGGCTAGTGCAGTGTAGTTATTGATCAATACCACTCATTCGTGGTATTGATTTCTAACATTATGAAAGACATGTTAAAATAATAGAAGAGGAGAAGTCCTATTAGGCTTATAAAGATAATTACAGGCAAACTAAAAAAGCCTTGAACTTAGATTGTAACAACATAAATATAACATTAGAACCTGACATGTGTCTAATGCTCTGTTTATTCATGCAAGAGATTTTTACCTCCCAATTGATTTTCAAAAGGCCGAGAAAGTTGTATCAGGCAGGTCAATGGTTGAGAAAAATATAACTGAATCAAACTTCATAAAAAACATAGCATTGATTTTAATATTAATACTATTTTAGAGTTATTCAAATTACACTAATTTATTAATAATAAAATTTGAGAAGAATTTATGCATTTCCCACCCACATCACAGTAGGACGGGTGTAAAGTATGTGAGATGACTTCTCAGTCTTATAAGCCTTCTACTGTTCTATTATTTTTATATGTCCTTTATAATGTGAGAAATCATGAAAGTGCTAGGATGTTCATGACCGAGGTAGCTCCTGGCTCACTCTTGCTCACGTGTTGTGCTAACAGTTATGGCTGACAAAATAGGAATGGTGTCGCCCGTCCCACATCCCACGGCTGGACCATACAAGGTGAAACACCCAAATGTTTTCATCCACTGTGACAAGCCGTTGCTTCCCTACACACACAATGTCAGCAATATCAGAGGGTGTGCCGGGTTCCCAGGGATCTTCACGACATAGCTAAGATGGTGGAATTCATCCACGAGGCATCTGCCTGGTGTGCAACACGAATTGCGCACTCTGTTCCACAAATGACAACATCCATGTACACAATGAGTACCCAGGTTCCTGGAGGGATCCAAATGGGAACAACCAACAGCCCCTCCCAGCAGACAGAGCTGGCAGCAACCCTGACTTCACCTATATACAGGACATAAAAATTTGCACTCAAATTAAATTCCACCAGTATGCTGTTACATATCCCTAAAGCAGCTCGCTCTCAAGCTGCCAGGAAATTCTCCGACCTCCTGAAGAAAGTCCACGATGCTTCTGCAGTCAATGAATCCTGGCCCAGCCTACTGTCCTTTGGCAATGCCTGTCTGGCTGTCCCTCCCAGGAGGGACAAGTGCCTAGCAACATCTGTTATCAAGGCATTAAATGCATTCCTTAGAGATGACAACCTCATCCGTCTCCCCTTTAGAGCGACAAACATCCGCCGGGGAAATGCCAGCAACAGAACATCTGATGCCTCAAAAATCAGGGCCCAAAATAGCAAAAAAAAAAAAAAAAAAAATAGAAGGTAATACTGCTAGAGCACTGAGGTTTATAACCAATGAGGATACCATCGCCCTTAAGGACGTCCTTACAGTACAAGCCCTGAAGGACAGACATCCACCCAGGGCTCCCAATACCAACATGGACCTTCCTGACAGTTCAACAGGAGAAGAACATTTAGCCTACAGGACGCTGATGTATATAAAGCCGCCATATCATTCCCAGAGCTCAGCAGGGGATTTCATCTGTTTAAGGCCACAACATTTAAAACAAATGCTTAATGTTTCAGAGAGGTTGTTGTCTGAAATCACCAGGCCCCGGTGGGCTGGTGGCTAAAGCTCTCGCTTCACACACGGAGCGCCCGGGTTCGATTCCCGGCGGGATGGAAACATTTCGACGTGTTTCCTTACACCTGTTGTCATGTTCACCTAGCAGCAAATAGGTACCTGGGTGTTAGTCGACTGGTGTGGGTCGCATCCTGGGGTACAAGATTGAGGATCCCAATGGAAATAAGACAGACACTCATCGATGACGCACTGATTTTCTTGGGTTATCCTGGGTGACTAACCCTGTGGGGTTAAAAATCCGAAGAAAATCTTATCTTATCTTCTGCTTGCCTGACTAGCGGTGTCCTGGAGACCATTATGCCACTCTTCTTTCGAACATCATTATGTACCCTCTGGAAAAAGGATGGAGGAATTAGGCCCATTGCAATTGGCAACACCCTTCGGCACTTTGTTGCCAAGGCTGCAATGTGAATGGTGAGTCAAGAGACTGACGCAGCTGCCCATGCAGCACGAGCATACATCTGTAACATATCAGATGAAAAAGTGCTTATCAAATTGGACTTTGCCAACGCATTCAGCTTAGTCAGAAGGGATGCTGGTTTCTACGCACTTTCTAGACACTTCCCTTCCCTCTATCCTCTCATACAATCATGGTATAGTGGGACTTCTAAACTACTGTTTGGAGATTATGACGACTTGTGTGAAGGTATGCTACAGGAGACCCTGTATCCCCTCTACTTTTCTGGCTGGACATCAAGGAAGTCACGGAAACACAGTCCAGTGAGCTCAATATCTGCTTCTTGGATGATGGTACCCTGGCTGGCACTAGAGAATCTCTCTTCGAGGACATGAGGAAAAATGACAAATAAAAGACATTGGGTAGAACTTCGGCATGTCTTTAAACTCCAACAAATGAGAAACAGTTTCTACTAGTAGACAGTATTGAAAATGTTAGTGCTGCTTTACTTGGGTCAAGTGCTATTGATCTGATTCTAAAAATAAAAACTCAAACTTCAGGATGATGGAGGCAGAATGAAGGACACTGATACCCATGATGCCTTCTACCTACTCACCAAATGCCTGTCCCTCCCACAACTTACCTATTTTTGGAGATGCTCAACTTCGAGCTGTGAGGCCGAAGATGTTACGATGATCAGGTACACAGATCAAGGTCATGAACATAACACGTGAGCTTAGCTTAATAATAATATTGCCCAGTAGTTTGTGTGAGCCAATGGTTCCAGTATGTATAACTATGAACGCAAACTTGGAATTAAACAAAAACAACAAATTTGCTCTGTTTTTTAAGTACTGCAAAATCTAAGGATCATTCTATATCAAAAGACCGATGTATGTGCAAACGAAACATCAGCCTCCACTACGTCTTGCGCTGAAGGACCCGCATGGTTTAGCGCTTAACATGAAATATATATGTAATATATATGTGTGCTACAGTCCGGGTGGTTGATTGATGACTTCCTGGTCGTCATGGTCGTCATGGTACCTTAACAGAGTTTTAGGTAGTTTCGATAGACGCAGAGTGGAGGCACTTCTGCTTCCACCTCATCTCTCAGTCCTAGTGCACTGCATTGCTCCAAGACACACACTCAAATGTGCATTCTGAAATACATGCAACCTCCGCAAGGTACCATCGCTCGCTGAAGTACACATCTTGAAGTCATAGTCCAATTTAGATGCTAACGAAAAAACTTCATTCCAGAAGCCTGCTCAAGTGCCATTACCGAACGAATTTACTTCCTTAAGAAATAATGTCACGTAGGTTAGTCTATTTCAGACCCCCAAAAATACACTTCCACAAGCACTTACAATATTATACTTACATAATTGTACGATTTCCGGGGTGTTCGT
Organism: Cherax destructor; assembly: GCA_009830355.1. NCBI lineage: Eukaryota > Metazoa > Arthropoda > Malacostraca > Decapoda > Parastacidae > Cherax > Cherax destructor. The sequence continues at coordinate 25,740 of WNWK01010132.1, read as the reverse complement.
TAGCCGGGGGTCCACTGTACATATTCTGTCGGCTGCCCAGTACGTGCCGGTAAGATACTCTAGGATATTCGAAAGCTGACTGCAACGTGCGACCTGGATTTCAACATGCTTCTTCCAAATGAGCCTGTGGTCAAAATGCATTGGTTTAAGTAATAAAGGAGTAAAGATAACCAATAATTTTAGCAACGGAAAACATAAAACCCCAGTACACTGACCAACGCTGGCGAGTTTCTAGAGCAAGTTAAACATACCAGCTGAAAACTATGCAGGCGAAGATAAATGCCACAATGCACAATTATCAGGTTTCTCTGGACGGAACCTGGAGACGGAATATCATCGATAAAGACAGAAAGCAATGTTGGGCTGAACCCATAGCCCTGTGGCTGTGTGCTAAGCATAATTATGTTCGAAGTGATTCTACATATGCTGCGAAAGACAGAGAAAGTTCTATACTTCAAGAATTTCTCAAAAACACGAGGGTAGACTACATCTTAAGCCAAAAGCATAAATTATGTCCAATATTCTCCGTCGCTATGTAATGCCAAAAGTCTTCTTAATGTCCAAAAAAAATAGCAGTAACAAATTGTTTGCGGTTGAAGGCGTGAAGGATATTGTGTTTTAAACTCATTAAATGCTGTAGAGTTAATCTGTGAGAACGGAAGGCACACTGTAGATCATTTAACAAGTTATGCGTATCTACAGAACAGTAGCCTTTTGTTTACCATTCTCTCCATGACTTTGTATAGGCAGTCAGTCAAAGCAGTAGGTCGGATAACAGAAGAGTTCGCTATTCTTGAAGATTTTTGGAAATTCGTATATCATGGGCATAGCGCCACGAGTTTGGAAACGTAGTACGTCCAAGTTCCGATATAAGATTCAAGCATCTATTTCAAACATGATTGATTAAGATGGTATAGCATGTCATACGTCACTCCAGACGGGCCAGGACAAGACGTAGTTCACGTAAGTAGAAACAGTTATGCGCCATGGAATGTCTTTTTGTGTCAGAGTCTCTGGGTATAAGTTGGGCCTCAAGTTTGCAACAAAGTATGCTGGAAGTTGGCGGAGATGCTATTGAATGTTGGCGTTGGTGTTGGCTATATTAACTGGGGCGTTTACAACACTGAGTGAGGAGATGATGTGTGGAACATGTTTCTTAGTTATTCTGTGAACACTGGACCGGACCTGGCTGACAGGTGTGTTCTTAGAATGGAGAAGTAGCCTCGCCAGGAGTTACGTTTGGCTTGTCTGGTTGTATGCCTTACCTGAAACACTGCAGGTTTATATTTGTATAAATGGTTTAGTAAAGCGTCAAGTTGAAAAATGAGACACTTTTGCAACACTGGGGAATCTTTATTCAAGAAACGCTTCGCCAGCCATTGGCTTCGTCAGTCCAATACAGAGAAAAACTGTGGAAGATGAATAGGAATTTGAGATATTCAGTCCTCAGCTTAGAATCGATGGGTTCTGTCCATAAATCTTGGTAAAACTCAGTGTTTTTCTATCCATGTCATTAAAAAATTTTTTGAATAATATATAACTTGGGATTCTCCAACAACAATATAGTATAGTAGATAGATGGTATGGTATAGTATAGTAGATAGATGGTATAGTATAGTTGATAGATGATATGGTATAGTATAGTAGATAGATGATATGGTACAGTATAGTAGATAGATGGTATGGTATAGTATAGTAGATAGATGGTATGGTATAGTATAGTAGATAGATGGTATGGTATAGTATAGTAGATAGATGTTATGGTATAGTATAGTAGATAGATGGTATGGTATAGTATAGTAGATAGATGGTATGGTATAGTATAGTAGATAGATGGTATGGTATAGTATAGTAGATAGATGGTATGGTATAGTATAGTAGATAGATGATATCGTACAGTATAGTAGATAGATGGTATGGTATAGTATAGTAGATAGATGGTATGGTATAGTATAGTAGATAGATGATATGGTATAGTATAGTAGATAGATGATATGGTACAGTATAGTAGATAGATGGTATGGTACAGTATATTAGATAGATGGTATGGTATAGTATAGTAGATAGATGGTATGGTATAGTATAGTAGATAGATGGTATGGTATAGTATAGTAGATAGATGGTATGGTATAGTATAGTAGATAGATGGTATGGTATAGTATAGTAGATAGATGGTATGGTATAGTATAGTAGATAGATGGTATGGTATAGTATAGTAGATAGATGGTATGGTATAGTATAGTAGATAGATGGTATGGTATAGTATAGTAGATAGATGATATGGTACAGTATAGTAGATAGATGGTATGGTATAGTATAGTAGATAGATGGTATGGTATAGTATAGTAGATATATGATATGGTATAGTATAGTAGATAGATGATATGGTACAGTATAGTAGATAGATGGTATGGTATAGTATAGTAGATAGATGGTATGGTATAGTATAGTAGATAGATGGTATGGTATAGTATAGTAGATAGATGGTATGGTATAGTATAGTAGATAGATGGTATGGTATAGTATAGTAGATAGATGGTATGGTATAGTATAGTAGATAGATGGTATGGTATAGTATAGTAGATAGATGATATGGTACAGTATAGTAGATAGATGGTATGGTATAGTATAGTAGATAGATGGTATGGTATAGTATAGTAGATAGATGATATGGTATAGTATAGTAGATAGATGATATGGTACAGTATAGTAGATAGATGATATGGTACAGTATAGTAGATAGATGGTATGGTATAGTATAGTAGATAGATGGTATGGTATAGTATAGTAGATAGATGGTATGGTATAGTATAGTAGATAGATGGTATGGTATAGTATAGTAGATAGATGGTATGGTATAGTATAGTAGATATATGGTATGGTATAGTATAGTAGATAGATGGTATGGTATAGTATAGTAGATAGATGGTATGGTATAGTATAGTAGATAGATGGTATGGTATAGTATAGTATATAGATGGTATGGTATAGTATAGCAGATAGATGGTATGGTATAGTATAGTAGATAGATGGTATGGTATAGTATAGTAGATAGATGGTATGGTATAGTATAGTAGATAGATGGTATGGTATAGTATAGCAGATAGATGGTTGATCATCCATTTTCATTCTTCTTGTTTTTGGCGAAGATGAATCCTCTTGTTCTCCTTTATCATACGTTTCTCCTTCCTTGTTTATCACAGCTCTTCCATTATGGTAAAGAGGTGTTAAAACTAATGTGCTGACAAGGCACAGGTTAGGTCAGAGGTCACGCGTCAGGTCCGAGCTATCAAAACAGTGTTGGTACAAGACATTTAATTTAACTTAGAATGAAAGCTTTCTGGGACACATGATAATTTTTCCGTTCTTTCCTGAACATAGAGTATACCAGCGTATTTAAGTTCATTACAGCAGTGAGACAAATGTCCAATTCTTGCTCATTTCCGGGGTGTCAGCAAATCTGAAATATCTTCGATGACCAAAACTGCGCCTACTCAAAGTAGGAGCTGTAGAATTAAAATATAATAGCAATGACGGCATTCTTTAATCTACTGGTTACAAAATATTTCTAAAACACCTATCCAAACACCTCGCTTGGCACCAGTAAAGATTTTATACCAAGCAGAACTGACCTTAATAAGAAGGATGTCATTGACTTTGGTGAGTGAGTTGTAGGATTCATGAGGGATGAAGGTCATAGCCTGGACAACCTGGCTGTTCTGGTCCTGCAGATTAGTGACGCCGGCAATGACAATAATCTTGTTAACCTCTATTCTGGTGTGTAGGCATCACCACAGTACAGGAAAGAGAACATGAGGAAAATAATGAAAGTAAATATGAAAAAAATGGGATAGAAGATTTACAATTTCGCTGTCAGATATGCCAAAAGGTTTTTGAAAATAAAGAACAGATTTCATTAGTCGTCTGTTTCAATTTAATTCTCAGCATCGCACGAAAAACGGCAATACAATCTTCACCTGAAAATTAGACACATATGCAACATCTGGGTATCTTTATTGTAGACGTTTCGCCATCCAGTGGCTTTATCAATACAAATTCAAGAACATGATTGGAAGACAGAACAAATATAAAAGATGAGGTAATCAGTCCGTCAGCCTTGGAGTTGGTGTGATGAGCACCGCAGTCGTGAATATAATCCCCAGGTCTAGCCACGTTCCCCCCACAATAGGACAAAAGAACTATAAATAAATAAATATATATATATATATATATATATATATATATATATATATATATATATATATATATATATATATATATATATATATATATATATATATATATATATATATATATATATATATATATATGTATATATATAAATAGTCACAAACACTGATCTCTGGCCGAAGGAGGCTCTAATCTACGAACCTTGGAACAAGGTAAGCAGTGCTTACCGACCGTACCACACTGGACAATACCTAGGCGCCCAGCTCACGCTAGACGTTTTGGTCCAAGGCACCCTAGCTTTCAGGCAGGTGGCTTACAGCATTTTATCTCATCCCTGCATGCATCGACCGACTAGAGATTTTTACAATGCTTAGAATTCGCAAGAACAGGCGAAATATTCACAAACACTGATCTCTGGCCGAAGGAGACTCGAACCTACGAACCTTGGAACAAGGTACGCAGTGCTTTACCGATCGGACCACACTGGACCAATACCTGGCGCTCAGCTCACACTAGACGTTTTGATCCAAGGTTCGTAGGTTCGAGTCTCATATATATATATATATATATATATATATATATATATATATATATATATATATATATATATATATATATATATATATATATATATATATATATATATATATATATATATATATATATATATATATATATATATATATATATATATATATATATATATATATATATATATATATATATATATATATATATATATATATATATATATATATATATATATATATAAGCTGTGTTTCACGGTTCACTGACTAGACTACATCATCATAAAAAGTGTCAGGTGTTGTGAGAGGGCAGCGAGGTGTAGTCTTGTTCGTATATGCCTTCCTGTTAACTTTTATTTTTATAGTTCCTTGATAATGTAGAAATATATATATATATATATATATATATATATATATATATATATATATATATATATATATATATATATATATATATATATATATATATATATATATATATATATATATATATATATATATATATATTATTATGGGGTCCACCTCTGGTGTAAATTGTGGGTCCCATAGCCTCGGAGAAGTGGATAAAAAGGCTTCAAGGAAGAATATTTAGATGTCTTTCTGAAGCCATTTGAATATTCCATCTCCCCTACCACCCCATCTTTTATTAAATATATATAAAATTTATTTCAAGATACAATACATTGTCAAAATACATTAACAAGAATACAATAGTGAGTAAAACAACATAGATGACAACTCAGAGCTACATGTCAAATACTTCGTCCAGCTCCCCGGTAGTGGGCCGCATGCCCAGAATACTGCAGGCATTTTCCCTCTGGATCGCAACACTGAGTCTCTGAAAGAGGAAGCTGGTCGCCCTGTGGTCCTTGGTTTCTATGATGAGTTTTCCACCCAGCTCCTTGAGAAACTTTAGAGCACACTTGCCCCATGCTCCATGGGTCCCCGACCCTATTGGGATGAAGTTTTAGCAACAGGGAAGGTCTTCATATTTGCGGGTCTTCTGGGTCTCCCTGTGGCTGGCAGCTCCACCCCCTTCGGCTAAGGAGTGTGGCAGGTAGGTGTCTGCCAATGTGGCAGCACAGGTGTAGTCCCAAGCAATCTGCTTACCATCCTTCCAGGGTAGCATAGTGGCTCCATCAGGACGCTTTTGACTTCCATCAGACCTCTGCACTTGGGATTCCCGTTGAGCTGGGCAACGGGCTGTGGCGAGGCTTCTCTTTATGATGTCATTGACCTCCTCATGTCTAGCATACTTCCCTTCTGATGTGTGACACACTAGACCATGAAGTCCGAATTGATCAGCCGTCGCCCTGCCGTAAATACACCTATGTTCGGTAAGTATGGGGGCGGCTAGGCGAAGAGCAACACCAATCCGAATGGCCTGTGGGTCGAGTCGAGTCCCCAGAGAGGAATTGGAAACAGCTAGAAGGAAATCTCCTGAGTGTGGTGCCTTTACCGCTAGGAGACGATATATATATATATATATATATATATATATATATATATATATATATATATATATATATATATATATATATATATATATACATATGTGTATATATATATATATATATATATATATATATATATATATATATATATATATATATATATATATATATATATATATATATATATATATATATGTATGTATATATATATATATATACATACACACATCTAGGTTTTTCTTCTTTTTCCTAATAGCTCTTATTATTCTCTAATTTCTCTATTCTCCATGGAGAAGTGAAAAAGAATCTTTCCTCCGTAAGCCATGCGTGTCTTATGAGGCGACTAAAATGCCGGGAGCAATGAACTAGTAACCCCTTCTTCTGTAGAAAATGCTAAAAAAGTGAAGAAGAAAAACTTTATAGAACTCGGATGCTTGAATGTGCGTGGATGTAGTGCGGATGATAAGAAAGAAATGATTGCTGATGTTATGAATGAAAAGAAGTTGGATGTCCTGGCCCTAAGTGAAACAAAGCTGAAGGGGGTAGGTGAGTTTCAGTGGGGAGATATAAATGAATTAAGTCAGGAGTATGTGAGAGAGTTAGAGCTAAGGAAGGGGTGGCAATCATGTTGAAGGATCAGTTATGGAAGGAGAGGAAGTAACATAAATGTATAAATTCAAGAATTATGTGGATAAAAATAAGGGTTGGATGCAAAAAGTGGATCATGAGAAGTGTGTATGCACCTCGAGAAGAGAGGTGGCACCAACTACCATACACTGAAAAAAATTGTTGCCCTTGCCACATTGCACAGGTCCTGCTGACGCTCTGAAAAGTGTGAAAGTACGTAACCTAAAGATTTCCACCCCTCGTGGCTTATATTGCATATATATATATATATATATATATATATATATATATATATATATATAATATATATATATATATATATATATATATATATATATATATATATATATATATATATATGGAGTATGGAGGAGGTGAATGTATTCAGATATTTGGGAGTGGACATGTCAGCAGATGGGTCTATGAAGGATGAGGTGAATCATAGAATTGATGAGGGGAAAAGGGTGAGTGGTGCACTTTGGAGTCTGTGGAGACAAAGAACTTTGTCTATGGAAGTTAAGAGGGAAATGCATGAAAGTATAGTTACACCAACACTCTTATATGGTTGTGAAGCATGGGTGATGAATGTTGCAACGAGGAGAAGGCTGGAGGCAGTGGAGATGTCATGTCTGAGGTCAATGTGTGGTGTTAATATATTGCAGAGAATTTGGAGTTTGGAAATTAGGAGGAGGTGCGGGAACACCAAAACTATTATCCAGAGGGCTGAGGAGGGGTTGTTGAGGTGGTTCGAACATGTAGAGAGAATGGAACGAAACAGAATGACATCGAGAGTGTATAAATCTGTAGTGGAGGGAAGGCGGGGTAGGGGTCGGCCTAGGAAAGGTTGGAGGGAGGGGGTAAAAGAGGTTTTGTGTGCGAGGGGCTTGGATTTCCAGCAAGCATGCGTGTGCGCATTTGATAGGAGTGAATGGAGACAAATGGTTTTTAATACTTGACGTGCTGTTGGAGTGTGAGGAAAGTAACATTTATGAAGGATTCAGGGGAAACCGGCAGGCCGGACTTGAGTCCTGGAGATGGGAAGTACAGTGTCTGCACTCTGAAGGAGGGGTGTTAATGTTGCAGTTTTATAACTGTAGTGTAAAGCACCCTCTGGCAAGACAGTGATGGAGTGAATGATGACGAAAGTTTTTCTTTTCGGGCCACCCTGCCTTGGTGGGAATCGGCCGATGTGTTAATAATATATATATATATATATATATATATATATATATATATATATATATATATATATATATATATATATATATATATATATATATATATATATATGTATATATATATGTCGTGCCGAATAGGTTAAACTTACGATTTTGGATTAAATAGGAACGCTCTTCTTGCTGAATAAGGCAAGACGAGTAAATTCTTCAGATAGGTATTTTAATAAATCGTCAAAATGGACTTTTGTAAACAAGGAAGTAACATCAAACCTAACCATACTGAAATCATTTAAATCAATGCCCTGAGGTGTAATCTGGTTCTTATATACCTTCACCTTCCTGTTAACTTTTTTTTTTATAGTTCCTTGATAATTAACTATACAATTAAAAAGTTAACAGGGAGGCATATAAGGACGAGACTACACCTCGGGGCACTGATTTAAATTAGTTCAATGTGGATAGATTTGATGTTACTTCCTTGTTTACAAAAGTTCCTGTTGATAATTTATTAAGTTTCCTATCTGAAGAACTTACTAATTACGATTTACCATTGCCATTACCTACTATAATTAAACCTTTAAACTCCGTATTGTTGATTCAAAGTTTGTGTTTAATGACGAGTTTTACACTCAGAAGTTTGGTATGGCAATGGGAAACTCTGTCTCCCCTGTCCTTAGTAATTTGCAAATTCAATATTTTGAGACAAGATTGCTTAACAAAATCCTTCCCAGTAGAGCAGTGGTTTAGATATGTTGATGATATTTTGTCTTATGCTTAAGAATATAGATATAAACCTTTTCCATGGTAAATTAAATAATCTAGCTCATTCCATAAAATTTACAGTTTAATTTAATCATAACAACTCATTTCCTTTTCTAAAAGTTGTAATTGTTAAAGGGAACCATGATTTTAAATTCAAAATTTACAGAAAACCAACGAATAACTGTTCCTATGTAGACTATTATTCTTCACATCAAAATAAATCTGAACTGTCTGTATTCTTATTAATGTTTTTAAGAGCTTTACGTATTTGCAGCATAGAATTCATAGATGAAGAAATCTAAAAAAATTATGAAGTAGCTAATCATCTAAAATATCCAAGATACTTAATTGATAAATCTTTTAATATTGCTAGAAATACTTTCTACAATTCAAAAAGGGACAACCAACCTTATTTATCTAAAAATATGTTGGTTCTCCCTTACCATGAAAACTTGGTTGATATGCCTTTTCTGGTTTAAAATTTTAATATCAAAGTTGTATTTAAAAATCTTGATACAGTTAAATACTTTTCATAAAAAAAAATCCCCCAGAAATACTGACGGTTGTGTCTACAAGATTCCTTGTAAAATATGTAAAAAAATTATTACGGTCAAACTGGTAAATGTATTGAACTAAGATTAAAGTAACATAAATATGGCATTAGAAGTGGACAAGAGTCTAATGCTCTGTTATTCATGTGAGAGATTTTAACCACCCAATTGATTTTTCAAAAGGCTGAGAAGGTTGTATTTAGTAAGTCCATGGTCGAAAGTAATATAATAGAATCTAGTTTCATACAAAATACTTTTGAAAATAAAATGAATATTGCTTTTGGGCTATACAAATTGGATTCATTTATAATTAATAAAATTTGGGAAGAATTTAAGATACATTAGACAAATTAATATTTGGATAGATTGTTAAAATACATAATACAATTTTTTTTTTTTTTTTTTGGGGGGGGGTTAGAATATAAGCTGTGTTTCATGGATCACTGACTACCTACCTACATCATCATAAAAAGTCAGGTGTTGTGAGAGGGCAGCGAGGTGTAGTCTTGTTCTTATATGCCTTCCTGTTAACTTTTTATTTTTATAGTTCCTTGATAATGTGAGAAATCACGTAGGCACTTGGAATTCTACTATATTTTCATAGTGCTTATTCTGCACATATATATATGTCGCGCCGAATAGGTAAAACTGGTCAATTAGCAAGAAAGCTAATCCAACTAAATATATTTTAGATATGTTTACAATAATTTAATAATAAACAAACACAATGAAATATGTTTTTTTCGTTAGATTCAGAATGATTTTTGCATACACAAACTTTCGCTTGCCTTATTCAGCAAGAACAGCGTTGCTATTAAAGCCAAAATCGCAAGATTTACCTATTCGGCACGACAAATATATATATATATATATATATATATATATATATATATATATATATATATATATATATATATATATATATATATATATATATATATATATAGGTATATTTTATTACATAATATGGTACAAAAGATTTAAGAGATACATTGTTGATATAAAGATGGCATATACAGTACACGAGGTGAGAGATACATGTCTAGTATATATTGTTACATGTTTGTCACTGATTATAATTACTAGTATATATATATATATATATATATATATATATTATTACTAGTATATATATATATATATATATATATATATATATATATATATATATAGTATGGGGTCCACCTCTGGTGTCAATTGTGGTGATATATATATATATATATATATATATATATATATATATATATATATATATATATATATATATATATATATATATATATATATATATGTCGTGCCGATTAGGTAAAACTTGCGATTTTGGCTTAAAAGCAACGCTCACCTTGCCATATAAGACAAGTGAAAATTTGTGTATGCAATAATTTCGCCAAAATCATTCTGAACATAACGAAAAAAATATATTTTATTGTGTTTGTTCATTATTAAATTAATGTTAACGTATCTAAAATATATTTAGTTGGGTTAGGCTAAATTAAATTGCGCTTGTTGTAATAAGGTTAGGTAGGTTTTCAAAGTTTATCTTTGTACAAAATTATAAATTCTTACATTAACATAAATGAAAAAATATATCTTTAAACGAATAAGAGAATTTTTAGAAAGGACTCAATGTTAAATGAGTTCTTGCTAATTGACCAGTTTTACCTAATCGGCACGACATATATATATATATATATATATATATATATATATATATATATATATATATATATATATATATATATATATATATATATATATATATATATATATATATATATATATTTATTTATTTATTTATTTATTTATTTATTTATATATATTTATTTATTTATATATGTGCATTCTCTAGAGATGACAACCGCATTCGTTTCCTGTCTTGTGCGTAAAACACCCACTGGAGAAATGCCAACAACAGAACACCTGAAGTCTCAAAAATCAGAGCTCATATTAGCAAAAAACTAGAAGAGGGAAATAATACTGGAGCACTCAGGTTTATAATTAGTGAGGATACCATTACCCCTAAGGATGGTACTACAACACAAGCTCTGAAGGACTGAAAATCCACCCAGAGTTACAAATACTAACATTGACCTCCCTGAGAGTGCAGCAGGTGAAGGACATTTAAACCTACCTGATGCTGATGAGTATGAAGCCGCCATATCATTTCCACAGTGCTCAGCGGTGTAAGAACAACAAAATTTGATAAAAATGCTTTATCCAGCACTCGGGGATGTTTCAAAGGTTGTCTAAACTCATCAAATTTTTCAATGTGTCCCTGGCTAGTGGTGTCCCGAAGGCCATTAGGCCACTCTTCTTTGGTGCATCACTATGTGCCCTCCGGAAAAAGGACGGACGAGTCAGGCAGAATGCAGTTGGCAATGTCGTTTCACTTCTTGTTGCCAAGGCTGCAGTGAGAATGGTGAGTCACGAGGCTGCCACAATTCTCAAACCAACAACTTTGGTTTTGGTTTTCAACAAGGCTGTGAAGCAGGCGGCCATGCAGCACGAGTATAAATCAATAACATGTCAGATGAAAAAGCCCTGTTCAAATTGGTGCTCTCTGCGCAGTTTCTAGGCTTTTCCCTGTCATATATACTTTCATCCAATATTGTTGTAGTGTTACTTCTAAACTCCTGTTTGGTGAACAGGAAAACCCCGTCGCCCCTCACTTTTCTGTCTGGATATCAAAGAAGTCACAGAAACACTATCCAGTATGCTCAATATCTGGTTCTTGGATGATGGTACCCTGACTGTACTACAGAACCTCTCATAGAGGATTTCGGGAAAATAAAATACATTGGGTAGAGCCTGGACCTATCTTTAAACCACACCTAATGGGGAAAAGTTTATGTAAACGATAGAAAATTGAAGATATTATTGCTGTTTGCCAGGAGAACGAGTCAGTTATCCAGCTATTAGCATTCTTCTTGGCTCTCCTCTTGGGTCCAATATTTCTAGAAAAAAAATCTCAGACCTCAGGATGATGGAAGGCAAGATGAACGACACTGATACACATGGTACCTATCCCTCTCAAAATTCACCTTCTTCTTTGGATGCTCCCTGACCTTCAATAGTCCAAAACTCAAGGAATATGACTTCTTTCTGAAGTCCATCCTAGAAATTGTACTGAATATTTCCTTTGAAGACGGACAGTGGTTGCAAGCCTCACTTCCAGTCAGGTTTGGGTGGCTGATAGTACGCAAATCCTCCCAGACTGACCGACCAGCTTTCTTATGCTCCTCCATAGCATCAGACGAGCTAATAAAGTAAATTCTTCCGGTCGACCTTGGTGATTTAGCAGGAATGAAGGATCGTCACTGCAGTCCAAATTTCTCAATTTCACTAAAAAAAAATTCTTCTTATCAGTTTCAAAATTTTAATAATAATATATTCTATAAGTTTAGTATGAGTCAGTGTAAATTTGAAATTTTACCGAAATTGTTAAAAAAATTGGAATCGTTGAAATCCGATCAGTTATTAAAGAATAACTTTTGAGATCGTCTTCAAATTTTCTCCCATAGTAGGCTACATTAAACGAAATGTCGTTCACTTTGAGCTGTGTGAATTTCAATTTGTCATTTTCATTTACCCATGTAATAACTAAAGAATGCGTCTGTGCTCGGCTTCAAACCCTAAACGCTTGTGTATCATAAATTAAATTATTTGTATGTTGATTTTGGGCTGAGGTGCCAATCTGACTAATTTTTAAACCAGTTTTACCTAACTAGATTTTATTAAAAGCAAATCAAATATTTCGCCTTACTAGATTATAGTGAATTTGAGTAGTCTATATAAGAAAAGAATTTTAAAAACAATTATTCGAATTTTTAATGCTTTTTAAATTTAACGAGGATAACCTTTCCTATTTTCGGAGCATTTTCTTCTTTTCTTTCTTCAAAAATTTCTTTGAACACTTTCAAATTTCAGCAGTAATGAAATGTATCTAGTGCAAGATTCATGGGCGCTTCTGTAGGGAGACTCTGTGTCCAGTGTTACAATGGCTATTCCCAGATTATGTGTCAGCATGATAATTAGAGAAAACCTACTCTGATTATCCAAAATTTAAAAAAACAAAACATGTAGCATACCCTTAAGAAGGTAAGTTGGTATTGTTAATGGAATTTGAAGATGCTATTTTGCCACTTTTAATCTCTGAACTATATCAATGAGTTATTTTGCCTTGAAGCTGTTGAGGGCAAGTGATCGAAGGAGCCAGACTTATCTTTTCCTTCCTTGGCTCGAATCTGAATGCCTCCATTCAGTGCTTTTCCTTGATTTAAATAACACTGTTGTGAACAGCATCAGTCTTCAATGGTTGATTCATCTTATGAAACAAATGTAAAATTTCTTGGCTTTAAGATGTGTAGCTGCACATTTTGTTGGTTTCTGTGCACATAACTGAAGATTGTCTCTCCTGGTCGACTTTCAACTTCTAGTGCTGATGTGTTTTCCTCAAAAGAACCTTTGCTTTCATTACGAATTGATTACGTTTTAATATAAGGATTTCATTATTCAAATTTATTTATGTGATATAGCTTAAATTGTATTTTATGATCAGAAATATGTGTCCTGTGGCTGGGTTGGAAACACACTCACATACTGAGTGCCGCCATGAGCGAAAATGATGGGCATATTTCCTTACTCGATGCTCTTGTTCACCTAGCCGTAAGTAGGTACCTGGGTGATAGTTTACTGTTGTGGGTCGCAGCCTGGGGGCTAGTTGTATATTTTAGATAGAGCTGAACTTTGAAAGGAGATCAAGTTGGCTAACAGCTCTTACGCTGAAAATCTGATTTGTGTACTAAAAAAAATCAGTTTTATTCAAAGATTATTCTGAGTTTTTAAACGCATAATACTCATTGAATAAAACTTAATTAATTACTTACGCTGGTAAATCTTAGAGTAAAGTTGGGATTTATTTTGGCCTGTGTTGATCCCAACTTGTTTTTTTTTTAATAGAAATACATAAGTTGTAAAATTGAAATGTTGATTTTTGTGATGTAATTTCTGAGTGCTTCATCCAATGGTCTTCATGTTTCAGCGCTGATCACTTGATAATATTAATATAGAGAGGCTTCAAACTTAATGTGCTGGTATATTTTAAGATATTGGTCTCTCTGAAGTAAGGAGAGAATTTCTTTTGTGTGTGGCGGCAAAGTTATTGTTTATTTAGTTGAAGGTTTGAATTAATTTAGGGCTGTGAATGTCCTAATTTGACATTTTTGTTAAAAAAAATTGGAATATTAGTACCCACGTGATAACTTGTGAATGCCCAATTTGATTTGATTCAAATCCTCAAAATTTAATTCCATTAGAATTTATGCCGCACTCTTCACTAACTTTCTGACTGCAATGACTTAATAAGTCCTGGGGTTATATAATACGGGGATAAATGAAATTTATCCCCGTAATACATCAAATTTAAAAAACATTAAAACAAATTGAACGGTAAATTATATGATGAGTCTTAAGGTAAATGGGGATATGAATCTTGGTGAGAACTAAACTTATGGAGACATGATCACAACTCATAAATACAAAAAAAAAAAAAAAAATTAGGGGGAAACAACATAATGAAGAGGTACACATATAAATTAGAAGTTCATATGAGCCAAGTACGAATTAAATATGTGTTAAGGCAGTGACGAAGTTAAATGTTTTAGATTTCCAAAGCAATAGGTAAGAGACATGACCTAAGACTTATTCAGGTATGTTTAATACCAACACATTGACTGCCACACCATTACTACTACCACATTCCCATTACCACTACCACTGCCTCTACCCCACTAAACCACTACCACTACCCCGACCACTACTTGCAACACCTGCAACAATAACAACACCTACTCGCTGACGCAGTGAGCGGCCGTTAGAATGTATTGGTCAGAAACAATGGTTCCACCACAGATGTGAACTGGTCCAAATAGCCCGTTCTTTTGCACAGAGACCTGAAAAAAGGCACAAGGAGTTAGAAGCAGTAGCCTTGTACTTTATATTTCAGTCCTAGTCTACTTTGTCGTATTATATTCCCACAAAAATGATCATATTGGACACTAATTGTATATAAATATAAAAGTAACTTGAACCAGTCGATGACTACATCCTGACTCTCAATATTACGAAATATTTTAACACTATTATTTCATACGTTGATAATAATAATAATAATAATAATAATAATAATAATAATAATAATAATAATAATAATAATAATAATAATAATAATAATATCAGTAGTAATAAAAATAATTACGATATTAGCAATAACATAATAACATTAATATTATTCCATAAATGACAAGTGTATATAAACACAGCAGTAAATAATATATACTGCAAGTATAATCATTCACCAGACATGAAGAGAGCAGCTCTCCTAGCACTTACTAGATGTCATGTTGACACTCATATTGCAGAGCAATAGCACACTATTGCTCTGCAATATGAGTGTGAGTGATACTAAGTGGTTGCTATGAGCACACTAACACCATGTCTACAAACCTAATACGATTTTCTAGGTATAAGTTGTGAAGAAAATATACACTTAGGTTTCATATTGTAATTATAACTTCATAACAAATTAACTGAGAACAATAATAAGAAAACGTACTTGTCTAACTGGACTTCAGAGTATTGTGTTTGTGTTGAGAAGAATGGAATACAGTGTTTGTGTTGAGAAGACTGGAATACAGTGTTTGTGTTGAGAAGACTGGAATACAGTGTTTGTGTTGAGAAGACTGGAATACAGTGTTTGCCAGTGTTCTGAGGACCTATTAGCTTGTATTACCTTTCTTGCGAAAGAGTTAATTCTTACCTTGATCTTTAAATAGTTCTTAAGTGTTTATTTTCCAGAATTGTTAATATCCTTAAATATTTAAATATGTCCCTAAGTTTTTATTTCTTAAGGAACATCAGATTAATTGCTTTTTGAAATGAACTTTGTTGTCGTTCCCCTTCTCCAATTTTTTGTAATTTTTGTGATATATGAGGCAAAAAGTAAGAATGTAAGCAAGTCCAGATCTGAAAAGTAATTTTGTGTTATTTTTGTTTTGGCTAAAATAATTTTGTTTAACATTTATATTCTTTCAGTCTTCACTTTTATCTCAGATAGTATTTCATACTCGGATTCCGGTCTTCACTTTTTTATCAGACAGTATTTCATATTCGGTTTCCGGTCTTCACTTTTATCTCAGATAGTATTTATACTCATGTATTCAAAATACACTACTTCATGCTTATCAATACTGAAGATCATTTTCCATGTATCTGATCAGTGTTATTTTAAATGCTTCCGAAGGTCTCTCACAGAGTATGCGGTTTCCCCAGTTTCTTTTTATTCGTGTATTTTCCAATTCTATATCTTAACCATGTTTAAATATCATTAATGTAAATTATGTAAAAGAGGCGCATAAAAGAGCAAGGTAATGTAGAAGTCTAAGGAATGAAAGTTTGCAAATCAGACGCCAGAGACGGAGGTAGTGAGTATTCTTAAATATTTATCAGTAGATGCGTAGGTTTTGGAATCTATGAAATATTTAACAAATCAAAGAATAGATGAGAGAAGGAAATGGCAATAATGTTATGGTGTCTGAGAAAATATTTGTCAGTCGATGCAGAAGGGAAAATGTATCAGTGTATTTTGCTGCCTACACTTTTTTGCAGAGATACAGTGAATAAATTTGACGAAGATGTATTGGTCTGATAATTCGACTAGGTAATTCAGAGAGTGAAAGAAGGGTTGTTGAGATGAGTCTGTCATTTACAAAATTTGGAAGAAAATAAGACTAATCAAAAGGGCGTATATATCTAGGATGGATGCAAAAAAAATATAATACATGAAAAATCCAAAACTAGATTTGAAAAAAAAGTGTATGGCATCAACCAATTATGTGTAATCGTGTAAGATCGCAGTGGAGAAAGCAAATGCTTTTTGGTAATTAAGATGATGCAGGAACGGAAACATGGTACAAAACATGACAGGAATTAGGCGATCATGAGATCTAGAGCTGTGTAGAGAAGCATCTCTACTTTGAAAGAGATGTGCGCATGTTGCATTCAGTAGCTACATGTCAGTGTGCATGTTGCATTCAGTCGCAACATGTCAGTGTGCATGTTGCATTCAGTCGCAACATGTCAGTGTGCATGTTGCATTCAGTCGCAACATGTCAGTGTGCATGTTGCATTCATTCGCAACATGTCAGTGTGCATGTTGCATTCAGTCGCAACATGTCAGTGTGCATGTTGCATTCAGGTCAACATGTCAGTTCTCTGCCATAATAATACGTACCTGGTGTGGGAACTCTCCCGGGGCAGCATCTTTACCACCAATGATACGGAGGCTCAGCTGCGGCGGCTCCCACTGCCCCGCCACAAGCCGCGCTTCCTTCACCCTCTTACCCCACGACCAGCCTGTAACATTGCTCCAATATATACTAAGGAAAATAATATTGATGTGTTCTTTCAGTGTGTGTTCGAGTGTGTGTGTGTGTGTACTCACCTAATTGTACTCACCTAATTGTGGTTGCAGGGGTCGAGTCTCAGCTCCTGGCCCCGCCTCTTCGCTGTCCGCTACTGGGTCTCTGCTCTCCCTGCTCCATGAGCTCTATCATACCTCGTCTTAAAACTATGTATGGTTCCTGCCTCCACTATATCTTTCTCTAGACTATTCCACTTCCTGACTACTCTGTGGCTGAAGAAATGCTTCCTAACATCCCTTTGACTCATCTGAGTCTTCAGCTTCCAGTTGTGTCCCCTTGTTTCTGTGTTCCCTCTCTGGAACATCCTGTCCCTGTGTGTGTGTGTGTGTGTGTACTCACCTAGTTGTACTCACCTAGTTGTGGTTGCAGGGGTCGAGTCAAAGCTCCTGGCCCCGCCTCTTCACTGGCCGCTACTGGGTCACTCTCCCTGCGCCATGAGCTTTATCATACCTCTGCTTAAAGCTATGTATAGAGCCTGCCTCCACTACATCGCTTCCTAAACTATTCCACTTCCCGACAACTCTGTGACTGAAGAAATACTTCCTAACATCTCTGTGATTCATCTGAGTCTTCAACTTCCATCTGTGTCCCCTTGTTGTTGTGTCCCATCTCTGGAACATTCTGTCTCTGTCCACTTTGTCAATTCCTCTCAGTATCTTATATGTTGTTATCATGTCTCCCTATCTCTCCTGTCCTCCAGTGTCGTCAGGTCGATTTCCCTTAACCTCCTCGTAGGACATACCCCTTAGCTCCGGGACTAGTCTTGTTGCAAACCTTTGCACTTTCTCGAGCTTCTTCACATGCTTGGCTAGGTGTGGGTTCCAAACTGGTGCTGCATACTCCAATATGGGCCTAACGTACACAGTGTACAGGGTCCTGAACGATTCTTTATTAAGATGTCGGAATGCTGTTCTTAGGTTTGCTAGGCGCCCATATGCTGCAGCAGTTATTTGGTTGATGTGCGCCTCAGGAGATGTGTCTGGTGTTATACTCACCCCAAGATCTTTTCCTTGATTGAGGTTTGCAGTCTCTGGCCCCCTAGGCTGTACTCCGTCTGCGGTCTTCTTTGCCCTTCCCCAATCTTCATGACTTTGCACTTGGTGGGGTTGAACTCCAGGAGCCAGTTGCTGGACCAGGCTTGCAGGCTGTCCAGATCCCTTTGTAGTTCTGCCTGGTTCTCGTCCGATTGAATTCTTCTCATCAACTTCACATCATCTGCAAACAGGGACACTTCGGAGTCTATTCCTTCCGTCATGTCGTTCACAAATACCAGAAACAGCACTGGTCCCAGGACTGACCCCTGTGGAACCCCGCTCGTCACCGGCGCCCACTCTGACACCTCGCCACGTACCATGACTCGCTGCTGTCTCCCTGACAGGTATTCCCTGATCCAATGTAGTGCCTTCCCTGTTACCCCTGCCTGGTCCTCCAGCTTCTGCACTAATCTCTTGTGTGGAACTGTGTCAAACGCCTTCTTACAATCCAAGAATATGCAATCTACCCACCCCTCTCTCTCTTGCCTTATCGCTGTCACCCTGTCGTAGAACTCCAGTAGGTTTGTGACACAGGATTTCCCGTCCCTGAAACCGTGTTGGCCGTCGTTGATAAGCTCATTCCTTTCTAGGTGCTCAACCACCCTTCTCCTGACTATCTTCTCCATGACCTTGCATACAATACATGTCAGTGACACTGGTCTGTAGTTTAGTGCTACGTTCCTGTCTCCTTTTTAAAAATTGGAACTACATTTGCTGTCTTCCAAACCTCAGGTAGTTGCCCTGTTTCGATAGATGTGTTGAAGATCGTTGTTAGGGTACACATAGCTCCTCTGCTCCCTCTCCAGGACCCATGGAGAGATGTTATCTGGCCCCATCGCCTTTGAAGTATCTAGCTCGCTTAGTAGCCTCTTCACTTCCTCCTCATTTGTGTGTATTGTGTCCAGCACTTGATGGTGTACCCTACCTCTCCTCCTTTCTGGAGGCCCTTCTATCTCCTCTGTGAACACCTCTTTGAATCTCATGTTGAGCTCCTCACACACTTCCCGGTCATTTCTTGTGACCTCCCCTCCTACCTTCCTCAGCCTGATCACCTGGTCCTTGACTGTTGTTCTCCTCCTGATGTGGCTGTACAGCAGCTTTGGGTCAGATTTGGCTTTCGCTGCTATGTCATTCTCGTACTGTCTTTGGGCCTCCCTTCTGATCTGTGCATATTCATTTCTGGCTCTACGACTGCTCTCCTTATTCTCCGGGGTTCTTTGCCTTCTGTACCTCTTCCATTCCCTTGCACACTTGGTTTTGGCTTCCTGCACCTTTGGGTGAACCATGGGCTCATCCTGTCTTTTTCGCTTCTCCTGTTACCCTTGGGTATAAACCTCTCCTCAGCTTCCTTGCAAATTGTTGTCATATATTCCATCATCTCGTCTACTGACTTCCCTGCCATCTCTCTGTCCCACTGAACTCTGTGCAGGAAGTTCCTCATGCCCACATAGTCCCCTTTCTTGTAGTTTGGCTTCAAATGTGCAGCCCTTCCTGCTTCCCCCTCCACTTGTAACTCTACTATGTATTCGAAACTTAGAACCATATGATCACTGGCCCCAAGGGGCTTTCATGTGTGATGTCCTCAATATCTGCACTACTCAGGGTGAATACTAGGTCCAGTCTCGCTGGTTCGTCATTTCCTCTCTCTCTGGTAGTGTCCCTTACGTGTTGGTACATGAGATTTTCCAGTACCACCTCCAGCATCTTAGCCCTCCACGTTTCTTGGCCCCCATGTGGCTCCAAGTTCTCCCAATCAATTTCCTTATGGTTGAAGTCACCCATGATCAGTAGCTTCGCCCTGCTCGCGGAGCCCTTCTGGCCACTTCTGCCAGAGTGTCAATCATCGCTCTGTTACTCTCATCATACTCTTGCCTTGGCCTCCTGCTGTTCTGTGGTGGGTTATACATCACTGCAATTACCACCTTGGGACCTCCAGACTGTAGCATCCCTACTATGTAATCCCCAGCTTCTCCTCCGTCTCCTCTCTCCATCTCGTCAAAATCCCATCGGTTTTTGATCAGCAGTGCCACTCCTCCACCCCTCTGTTCCCTCTGTCTTTCCTCAGGATCTGGTATCCCATTGGAAAGATGGCATCTGTTATCATACCTGTGAGCTTGGTTTCTGTGAGAGCTATTATGTCCGGTGATGCCTCTTTGACTCTTTCGTGCCACTCCTCCCACTTATTTGTTATTCCATCAGCATTGGTGTACCATACCTTCAGTTTCCTCTCTACTACTGTGTTTTGGGGGGTCTGTGAGGGTGGGGGACCTGGTGGTGTACTGTGGGATTCTATAGTGGAGTGTTGGGTGGGGGCTGAGATTGTTGGTTGTAGTTTGTGTTGGGATAGTGTGCTTGGTTGTTGGGTGTTTGGGATGGTTCTGTGTGTGCTTGTTCTTGTTGCTCCGCCCTGCTCTGGTTGTCCTCTACTGATTCTGTCCTTGTCCCTCCTCCTCGCTCCTTTCGCCTTTGTGTCCTCTCCCTCAGCTGCTGTGTGTGTGTGTGTGTGTGTGTGTGTGTGTGTGTGTGTGTGTGTGTGTGTGTGTGTGAGTGTGTGTGTGTACTCACCTAGTTGTACTCACCTAGTTGTGGTTGCACGGGTCGATTCATAGCTCCTGGCCCCGCCTCTTCACTGGCCGCTACTGGTTCACTCTCCCTTCGCCATGAGCCTTATCATACCTCTTCTTGGTTTCTGCCTCCACTACATCACTTACCAAGCTATTCCACTTCCTGACCACTCTGTGACTAAAGAAATACTTCCTAACATCTCTGTGATTCATCTGAGTCTTCAACTTCCAACTGTGTCCCCTTGTTGCTGTGTCCCATCTCTGGAACATTCTGTCTCTGTCCACCTTGTCAATTTTTCTCAGTATTTTATATGTCGTTATCATGTCCCCCCTTTCTCTCCTGTCCTCCAGTGTCGTCAGGTCGATTTCCCTTAACCTCTCCTCGTAAGACATAACCCTTAGCTCCGGGACAAGTCATGTTGCAAACCTTTGCACTTTCTCTAGTCTCTTTATGTGCTTGGCTAGGTGTAGGTTCCAAACTGGTGCTGCATACTCCAGTATGGGTCTACCGTACACAGTGTACAGGGTCCTAAACGATTCCTTTTTAAGATGACGAAATGCTGTTCTTAGGTTTGCTAGGCGCCCGTATGCTGCAGCAGTTATTTGGTTGATGTGCGCCTCAGGAGATGTGCCTGGTGTTATACTCACCCCAAGATCTTTTTCCTTGAGTGAGGTTTGTAGTCTCTGGCCCTCTAGACTGTACCCCACCCCAATTTTCATGACTTTGCACTTGGTGGGTTGAACTCCAGGAGCCAATTTCTGGACCAGTCCTACAGCCTGTCCAGATCCCTTTGTAGTTCTGCCTGGTCCTCATCCGATTGGATTCTTCTCATCAACTTCACACCATCTGCAAACAGGGACACTTCGGAGTTTATTCGTTCCGTCATGTTCGTCATGTGTGTTAGTTACCATTTTGTCCTAGGCACATGTCAATTAGACACTAGGCCTGTTGTATGTATGTGTGTGTGTGTGTGTGTAAGGAAACACTTCGAAATGTTTCTGCCCCACCGGGAATTGTACCCGGCCCCTCCGTGCGTGAAGCGAGAGCTTTACCCTGTGTGTGTGTCTTTCCGTCTGCTTGTCTCAGTCTCAGAGTGTGGCTCAAACCAACAGGTATTATACACGATGCAGAAGTGACAATGCGTATTACTTGCCAGTTTTGCTTATTATGTCTTATATTTACAAGCATTGTATAGCACTTTGCCTGGAATTTTTGGGTTATCCTAGGTAACTTACACTATGTATAATAACTGTACTTATGTGTACATGTGAGAGAGAGACAGAGAGAGAGAGATATTACAGATATATATAGACAGCCAGAGGCAGCCAAAGGTAGCCTGCCGAATACATAAGAACATAAAAAAACAGGAACACTGCGGAAGGCCTACTGGGCCATGCAAGGCAGGTCCATGTCACCACCCAGCTTAGACCAATGACCCACCTAGTCAGGTCACATCCTCTGAAGGAAGGAGCACGGCATCAGACCTAGTAGCACAAGCTAGTCAGGTCCAACTCACACCCACCCACAGCCACTCATGTATTTATCTAACCTATTTTTACTTTCCTCATTTTTACTTTCCTCAGTGAATCTCAGGTGTTTGCCAGCTATTTGTTCTAGATGACGCTCAATTGAACTGGTGCTCCCACAAGGTACTAAGTGGTCCCAGACTTTCCCAATACTGCGCACACCGAGGGCACAGACCCATTCTCTCATGTCTAGGTGACTCAGGCCTATTGCACTAAATTTGAAGGAATGAAAAATAAAACGTTGATCTACGTTCGGAGCAGAATACGTACAAACATACATATACGTTTGGACAGTTTAAGGGTTAAAGGGGATATAGTGTTAGTCCAGATGCGGTCTAATAATGAGATACTAGTCACAGAGATTCTTGTAGGTTTTGATATTGTTGGCAGCTACAAGCAGTTGCTCATAGTGTTTGTGAATTCAGTTACTTGTGGGTCCTGGTCATGTTAAAGAGGCACCAGAAACAGAGGACTCTGGACAGTTATTTTGCGAGACAGTGGTCCAGTGACTCTCAAGCTGGTCCTAATACCAGTAAAAGAGCAAGAAGGGAAGTAACCCCAGATAGGGCTTTGATAACTAAAGTCCATATGGAGGGGGATTCCCCTTCCAAACACTAAGCCCTCCCTCACTCCTCCCTATCTTCCAGATGCCAGCAAGTCTCTTCAATAAAGGTAAGTAAATGTTATTTTAAATGTAAATTATATTAATTTAACCCTTAAGCCTTTCAGGGTTTCGGCAGTACTAGTGAAGCTTATGCCCCAAAGTTTTGGTCGTACTAGTATGCCTAAATTCTATCACCCTCAAATCAAGCAGAAACAGGCTGGTAGGCCTAGATGTGAGAGAATGGGTCTGTACAGTCAGTGTGCACAGTATAAAAAAATCCTGCACCACACAGTGCATAATGAGGAAAAAAAAACTCTGACCGTGTTTTTGGTTTAAAACAGCGACTTTGCAGTCTATTTTTGTATGGTATTTATCCTTGTATTCTCGTTTTCTTAGTCTCATTTGATAGAATGCATGATATATTACAGAAATAGAGATAATTTTGACTGGTTTCACTATGACAAGTACCTTTAAACTGAGCGCAAAGTAGCGAAAATGTTCGATTTTGTCCGATGTTCAAGAGTAAACAAATCACACCATGCGTCCAATACACATCAACTGGAGAGTCTAATATTTTTGCACAAGTGCTCTGATATTATTTATACCATTTTTACAATGATGCAGTTGTATACATAACAGTAAATCTTCTATTTTTTGTGAGAATAAAAATTCAAAATGGAAAGCAAAAGTAATGTAAGAGGGGCCTGGAGACGTGAATAATGAACAGAGAAGATGTTATTTTAGTGCCAGGAATGTCTGCCTTGTTTATTCTGGACCTTATTTTGAAATTGGCATCGTTTGAAATTTGTGTGAAATTGGCTAAATTGCCATTTTCTGACCACTATTTTGGGTAGTTGAAATTGGCAAATAGGCAGTTTCTTGTACTCAATCGATAGAAGAAATGGAGGTCTAGCAAAATAGCTATAATTTTAGTAGATTGAAACATTGGAATTTGCGGAAAATAGGGCTCAAAGTGGGCGAAATCGCCGATGCGTAAATGTCATCGATACCACTAACTTTGCGAAAGCATAATTCCGTTAGTTTTTGATCAAATTTCAGAATTTTTGTGGCGTTATGATCGGAAAAAGATTCTCTATCATTTCATAAGATTTTTTTTTTTTTTTAAATTCTTGGACCCTGAGAACGAGTTTCGGAGAGGGTCCTTGGACCCTGAAAGGGTTAAACGGTCCAAATGTATATATACGTTAGTACTACTACTGCCCCAAATGTATATTTAAATCTTATTTTTCCTGCCTCCAAATTTGGCACGATTGGCCTGAGATGCCTGGTCAGCATAGAATGGGTCTTACACATCAATACACAACACTACACATCAACATCACTATACATCACTACACATCATCACTACACAACACTACACATCAACATTGCTACACAACATCAATACACAACACTACATAACACTACACAACATCAATACACATCACTACACATCATCACTACACAACATCAATACACAACACTACACATCAAAATCACTACACAACATCAATACACAGCACTACACATCAACATCACTATACATCACTACACAACACATCAACATTGCTACACAACATCAATACACAACACTACATAACACTACACATCAACATCGCTACACAACATCAATACACATCACTACACATCATCACTACACATCATCACTACACAACAATACACATCAAAATCACTACACAACATCAATACACAACACTACACATCAACATCACTATACATCACTACACATCATCACAACACAACACTATACATCAACATTGCTACACAACATCAATAAACAACACTACATAACACTACACATCAACATCGCTACACAACATCAATACACATCACTACACATCATCACTACACGACAATACACATCAAAATCACTACACAACATCAATACACAACACTACACATCAACATCACTACACATCATCACAACACAACACTATACATCAACATTGCTACACAATATCAATACACAACACTACATAACACTACACATCTGTACGGGTTGTACTTATAACGGCTGCATCACGGCTGTTCACGTGATTTCCAACCTCTGCCCATGTGATCTGGCATTAGCCAATGATAGGCCTGCCTTTTGAATGCCTCAGCGAAAGGCGGCCTAGAAGCCTCAGTTACCATCGAGACTCAGTGCAGGACAGATGGACACAGGCATAGGCTCTCAGCTCCCATATATCCAACGCCTCATTAAACGCTACCAAAACCCAA
>WNWK01010131.1:8341-68341 GCA_009830355.1 Cherax destructor | reverse complement strand
GGATCAAACCTCAGTACCTCCTACTGCCCCACTCTCCTGAAGAGGACCTCAGAAACGGGTCGAAATATACAGATCAGTTATATTTTTGAGCACTGACAAGTGTTTATTATACTTCACTTATAAACACACACACAGTGTGTGTGTGTGTGTGTGTGTGTGTGTGTGTTGTGTGTTGTGTGTGTGTGTGTGTGTTGTGTGTGTGTGTGTGTGTGTGTGTGTGTGTGTGTGTGTGTGTGTGTGTGTGTGTTGTGTGTGTGTGTTGTGTGTTGTGTGTGTGTGTGTGTGTGTTGTGTGTGTGTGTGTGTGTGTGTGTGTGTGTGTGTGTGTGTGTGTGTGTGTGTGTGTGTGTGTGTGTGTGTGTGTGTGTGTGTGTGTGTGTGTGTGTGTGTGTGTGTGTGTGTGTTGTGTGTGTGTGTGTGTGTGTGTGTGTGTGTGTGTGTGTGTGTGTGTGTGTGTGTGTGTGTGTGTGTGTGTGTGTGTGTGTGTGTGTGTGTGGTAGAGCTGTCGTCATTTCTCACATTATGAAGGAATAGTGAAAAATAACAGTTCAACCCAAGACTGACATGACCTCAAATGTGACCTCACGTGTGACCTCACATATGACCCCACACATGACCTCACACATGACCCCCCACAACCTCACAAATGACCTCAACCAACAACTGTTCTTATGAACAATAATATTGTTCAGAGTTCATTGATGGAGAAATTTAGAAAATTTATGAAATAGCTAAAATATACAAGAATTCAATAGACAAATATTTTTAAAATTGCCAGAGGAATATTTGACGATTTAAGTAAAAATATGGATACTTATTGACCAAAGATTGTGTCACACACCACACTGTGTCACACACCACACACTGTGTCACACACCACACTGTGTCACACACCACACAGTGTCACACACCACACTGTGTCACACACCACACTGTGTCACACACCACACTGTGTCACACACCACACACTGTGTCACACACCACACTGTGTCACACACCACACACTGTGTCACACACCACACTGTGTCACACACCACACAGTGTCACACACCACAGTGTCACACAACACACATTGTCACACACCACACACTGTGTCACACACCACACTGTGTCACACACCACACAGTGTCCCACACACCACACACTGTCCCACACATCACACACTGTGTCCCAAACACCACACTGTGTCAGACACACCACACACTGTGTCCCACACACCCCACACTGTGTCCCACACACCACACACTGTCCCACACACCACACACTGTGTCCCATACAGTGTCACACACACACACCACACTTTGTGTCCCACACAGTGTCACACATACCACACACTGTGTCCCACAGTGTCACGCCACACACTGTGCCCCATACAGTGTCACACACATCACACACTGTGTCCCCCACAGTGTCTCACTCACCACACACTGTGTCCCCACAGTGTCTCACTCACCACACACTGTGTCACACACACCACACACTGTGTCACACACCACACAGTGTCCCACAAAGTGTCACACACATCACACAGTCCCACACACCACACACTGTGTCACACACCACACATTGTCCCACACACCACACAGTGTCACACGCATCACACACTGTGTCACACACACCACACACTGTCACACACACCACACACTGTCACACACCACACAGTGTCACACACCACACACTGTGTCACACACAGTGTCACACACCACACACTGTACCACACACCACACACTGTGTCACACACCACTGTCCCCCACACCACACACATTGTCACACACCACACACTGTCACACAGTCACACACACCACACACTGTCCCACACATCACACACTGTGTCACACACCACACACTGTCACACACCATGTCACACACATCACACTGTCACACACCACACACTGTCACACACCACACACTATGTCACACACATCACACACTATCACACACCACACACTGTGTCACACACACCACACTGTCATACACCACACACTGGGACACACATCACAGTGTCACACACACCACACACTGTCACACACCACACACTATGTCACACACATCACACACTGTGTCACACACCACAGTCCCCCACACCACACACTGTGTCACACACCACACAGTGTCACACACACCACAGTGTCACACACCACACACTGTCACACACACCACACACTGTCACACACACCACACAGTGTCACACACCACACAGTGTCACACACCACACACTGTCACACACCACACACTGTGTCACACACCACACACTGTGTCATACACTATACAGTCACACACTGTCACACACCATGTCACACACCTCACAGTCACACACCACACACTATGTCACACACCACACACTGTGTCACACACCACACACTGTCACACACCACACACTGTGTCACACACTGTCACACACCACACAGTGTCACACACACCACACACTATCACACACACCACACACTGTCACTCACCACACAGTGTCACACACTGTCACACACACCACACACTGTCACACACCACACACTGTCCCACACACCACACATTGTGTCCCACACACCATACACAGTGTTCCACACAGTCTCACACAGTCACACACCACACACTGTGTCACACAGTGTCACACACACCACACACTGTGTTACACACCACACTGTGTTACACACCACACACTGTGTTACACACCACACACTGTCCCACACACCACACATTGTGTCCCACACACCATACACAGTGTTTCACACACTGTCCCACACACCACACTATGTGTCACACACACCATACAGTGTCCCACACATCACACACTGTGCCACACACCACACACTGTGACCCACACTGTGTCCCACACATCACAGACTGTGACCCACACGCCACACTGTGTCCCACACATCACAGACTGTGACCCACACATCACAGACTGTGACGCACACATCACAGACTGTGACCCACACATCCTAGACTGTGACCCACACATCACAGACTGTGACCCACACATTACAGATTGTGACCCACACATCACATACTGTGACCCACACATCACAGACTGTGACCCACACGCCACACAGTGTCCCACACATCACACTGCCACACGCTGACTCACACATTGTCCCACACATCACACACTGTGACTCACACAGTGTCCCACACATCACACTCTGTGACACACACCACAGTGTCACACACCACACTGTCACACACCACACTGTGTCACACACCACCCTGTGTCACACACCATACTGTGTCACACATCACAATGTCACACACCACTGTCACACCACAGTCATACACACCACACTGTGACCCACACACTGTGTCCCATACACCACATACTATGCCCACACACAGCTTCATATCAGCCACAGTCAAACACCGTGTGTGTGTGACAGACTATGCAAAACACAAGAGTGAGATACACAGCGTGTTCCACATTGATCCACACCTCCCTCAGCGTGCTAGGCTCAGCGCTCAGCTGATGCCTAGCACAAGCTGGGTGTGTCTAACACAGTGTTCCAAACATTCCCGTCTGCCCCCTGCTAGGCAGACACAGCAGCACCCACCACAGCAGACAGTACAAGTCATCTCACCAAGAAGTAAACAGCAACTTGTACCTACCTGCCTTAATCCTAGTACGACTCCTCAAAACTGTATTAATATCCCACTAGCGGCTGGTCCAGAGTGTGGCCCACTCACTACACCTCACCACACCCCCTTCAACCACTCACTCAACACTACACCAGTTCCACAGGTATATCTGACTGGTATATCCACAGTTAAATCCCTTGACAGACCGACTGGACGCCCCGGTCCGCCATTAGTCGTAGTCTCTACTGTCTTCCTGCCCCACTGAAATTGTTGTGGCCCTTCATATTTTCCTATTTTTAGGGCCTATTTGGCGCCTGATTGCTGTTGTATGACTGCCATGCGTTGGTGTATGATGGAGGGTGTATGGAGTGGTGTTTTATTGCATCAATGTGTTGATTTGGAGAGTATATGAGAGAGATGTTAGGCTCGGAGGGAGAGTGAAGGCGTGTGGATATAAGATGCGCAGAATCAATACAACGAACACCAGAACCTGCCACACTAGTTATCACTCCCACTAGGATAACAAGGTTATCATAGTGATAACACTTCAGGAGAACCTGCCACACTAGTTATCATCACTCCCACTAGGATAACAAGGTTATCATAGTGATAACACTTCAGGAGAACCTGCCACACTAGTTATCATCACTCCCACTAGGATAACAAGGTTATCATAGTGATAACACTTCAGGAGAACCTGCCACACTAGTTATCATCACTCCCACTAGGATAACAAGGTTATCATACTGATAACACTTCAGGAGAACCTGCCACACTAGTTATCATCACTCCCACTAGGATAACAAGGTTATCATAGTGATAACACTTCAGGAGAACCTGCCACACTAGTTATCATCACTCCCACTAGGATAACAAGGTTATCATAGTGATAACACTTCAGGAGAACCTGCCACACTAGTTATCATCACTCCCACTAGGATAACAAGGTTATCATACTGATAACACTTCAGGAGAACCTGCCACACTAGTTATCATCACTCCCACTAGGATAACAAGGTTATCATAGTGATAACACTTCAGGAGAACCTGCCACACTAGTTATCATCACTCCCACTAGGATAACAAGGTTATCACAGTGATAACACTTCAGGAGAACCTGCCACGATAGTTATCATCACTCCCACTAGGATAACAAGGTTATCATACTGATAACACTTCAGGAGAACCTGCCACATAGTTATCATCACTCCCACTAGGATAACAAGGTTATCACAGTGATAACACTTCAGGAGAACCTGCCACGATAGTTATCAACCCTCATACTAGGATAACAACGTTATCATAACACTCCATGATAACAAAGTTATCACAACACTCCATGATAACAAAGTTATCACAACACCCCATGATAACAAGGTTATCACAACACTCCATGATAACAAAGTTATCACAACACTCCATGATAACAAAGTTATCACAACACCCCATGATAACAAGGTTATTACAACACTCCATGATAAGGTTATCACAACACTCCATGATAACAAGGTTATCACAACACCCCATGATAACAAGGTTATTACAACACTCCATGATTACAAGGTTATCACAACACTACATGATAACAAGGTTATCACAACACTCCATGATAACAAAGTTATCACAACATTCCATGATAACAAAGTTATCACAACACCCCATGATAACAAGGTTATTACAACACTCCATGATAACAAGGTTATCACAACACTCCATGATAACAAGGTTATCACAACACTCCATGATAACAAGGTTATCACAACTCTCCATGATAACAAGGTTATCACAACACTCCATGATAACAAGGTTATCACAACACTCCATGATAACAAGGTTATCACAACACTCCATGATAACAAGGTTATCACAACACCCCATGATAACAAGGTTATTACAACACTCCATGATAACAAGGTTATCACAACACTACATGATAACAAGGTTATCACAACACTCCATGATAACAAGGTTATCACAACAACCCATGATAAGGTTATCACAACACCCCATGATAAGGTTATCACAACACCCCATGATAAGGTTATCACAACACTCCATGATAACAAGGTTATCACAACACTCCATGATAACAAGGTTATCACAACACTCCATGATAACAAAGTTATCACAACACCCTATGATAACAAGGTTATCACAACACTCCATGATAACAAGGTTATCACAACACTCCATGATAAGGTTATCACAATACTCAATGATAAGGTTATCACAACACTCCATGATAAGGTTATCACAACACCCCATGATAAAAAAGTTATCATAACACTCCATGATAACAAGGTTATCACAAAACATTAATATAACAATGCCATCACACCATGATAACAAGGTTATCGCAACTATAATAACAAGGTTATCGCAACACTGTGGTAACAAGATCACAACACCATGGTAACTAGGTGATCACAATACCATGATAACTAGGTCATCACAACACCATGATAACTAGGTCATCACAATACCATGATAACTAGGTCATTACACCATGATAACTAGGTGATCACAACACCATGATAACTAGGTCATTACAACACCATGATAACTAGGTCATTACAACACCATGATAACTAGGTCATTACAACACCATGATAACTAGGTCATTCACACCATGATACTACAGGTCATATCAGTAACAAGATATAAGGTTATCGAATACTGCAAAAGCCCAATATGTCTAGTGATTCAGGGATAAACAGATTACCATGATAACTAGGTCATCACAATGCCATGATAACTAGGTGATCACAATGCCATGATAACTAGGTGATCACAATGCCATGATAACTAGGTCATCACAATCCCATGATAACTAGGTCATTACAACACATGATAACTAGGTCATTACAACACCATGATAACTAGGTCATCACACATGCATGATTAACAGCAGTCATTAAAACCATGATAACTAGGTATTACACATGTAACATAGCCTCACAATGCCATGATTACAAGGTTATCACAACACCATGATAACAAGGTTATCACAACACCATGATAACTAGGTCATTACAATGCCATGATAACAAGGTTATCACAACACCATGATAACTAGGTCATTACAATGCCATGATAACTAGGTATCACAAAACTGTATGAAACAATCAGTAGTTCAAACTATGATAATCTAGACACAAGCCATACAGTCATTACAACACACTGAGTGTTCATCACAGTCATTAACAACCACTGAGTGTTCATCACACTGAGTGTTCATCAAGTCATTAACAACCACTGAGTATACACAGGTTCATCACAGTCATTAACAACCACTAGTGTTCATACACTGATGTTCATCACAGTCAAAAAGGTTATCACAACACCTGATGTTCATCAACTAGTGTTCATCACAGTCATTAACAACCACTGAGTGTTCATCAGACTGAGTTTCATCACAGTATTACAACCATGGTGTTCATACACGAGTGTCATCACAGTCATTAACAACCACTGAGTGTTCATCACAGTCATTAACAACCACTGAGTGTTCATCACACTGAGTGTTCATCACAGTCATTAACAACCACTGAGTGTTCATCACACTGAGTGTTCATCACAGTCATTAACAACCACTGAGTGTTCATCACACTGAGTGTTCATCACAGTCATTAACAACCACTGAGTGTTCATCACAGTCATTAACAACCACTGAGTGTTCATCATCATTAAAAAATGAGTGTTCATCACAGTCATTAACAACCACGAGTGTTCATCACTGAGTGTTCATCACAGTCATTAACAACCACTGAGTGTTCATCACAGTCATTAACAACCACTGAGTGTTCATCACACTGAGTGTTCATCACAGTCATTAACAACCACTGAGTGTTCATCACACTGAGTGTTCATCACAGTCATTAACAACCACTGAGTGTTCATCACAGTCATTAACAACCACTGAGTGTTCATCACAGTCATTAACAACCACTGAGTGTTCATCACAGTCATTAACAACCACTGAGTGTTCATCACAGTCATTAACAACCACTGAGTGTTCATCACAGTCATTAACAACCACTGAGTGTTCATCACAGTCATTAACAACCACTGAGTGTTCATCACAGTCATTAATAACCACTGAGTGTTCATCACAGTCATTAACAACCACTGAGTGTTCATCACAGTCATTAACAACCACTGAGTGTTCATCACAGTCATTATCAACCACTGAGTGTTCATCACAGTCATTATCAACCACTGAGTGTTCATCACAGTCATTATCAACCACTGAGTGTTCATCACAGTCATTAACAACCACTGAGTGTTGTTCCACTTAACAAAAGAGGCAGCAAAACAACTGCAAAACAACAACAGACCAACATCGCTAGCGCACTCAGCTCCCACACTGAGGTCTGGGGTTCGAATCTCCTCCGGTACGGCTGAAAAACATTAGGGACGTGTTTCCATAAGACACCTGCTGTCCCTGTCCCTGTTCACCCATCAGTTTAAAATGGGTACCTGGGTGTTAGTGGACTGGTGTGGGTCGCACCCTGGGACAAAACTGACATAACAAGTGGCTTTCTATATAGTAGTATGTCATTGATGTCAACTATGGTCTGTATACCTTGTACATGTACTGGTAGTAAATAAAATTATTATTATTATTATTATTATTATTATTATTATTATTATATTATCCTTCATTATCAAGATTTTTGAAAGGTTTTAAGAAGCAAGATTATCTATCACATGGAATAGCAGCATTGCACAACCCAGGTCAACATGGGGTCAGAGTAAGTCACTCCTGCCTTTCACAATTGCTGGATCATTATGACATGACCTTGGTGCACTTGAAGACAAGCAAATTGCAGATGCAGTATACACTAACTTTGCAAAAGCCTTTGGCAAGTGCGACCATGGGGGTAATAGCGTACAAAATGCGTGCAGAAGGAATAGCCCCGTGGCCTGATCGCTAAAGCTCTCGCTTCACACAGCGAGGGTCTGCGTTCGATTCCCAGCTCGGGTAGAAACATTGGGCGTGTTTCTTTACACCGGTTGTCTATGTTCACCCATCAGTAAAATGGGTACTTGGGAGTTAGTCGACTGGTGTGGGTCGCATCCTGGGACAAGGACCTAATTTGCCCGAAATGCTCTGCATAACAAGGGACTTTCTATATAGTAGTATGTCATTGATGTCAACTAGGCCTGTATACTTTGTACATGTACTTGTAGTAAATAAAGATATTATTATTATTATTATAAGGTGGGCAGATGATGTTCAACTTCCTAACAAATAGAACTCAGAGAGTAGTAGTAGACGAAGTGAAATCAGAGTTTGCCACAGTGATAAGCTGTGTCCCCCTAGGCACAGTACTCGCCCCACTTCTGTTTCTCATATCTGACATAGACAAGGTGTAAATCGTAGCACTGTGTCATCCTTTGCAGACAAAACTAGAATTTGTATGAAAGTGTCTTCCATAGAAGACACAGCGAGTCATCGAGATGATAAGACAGTCTTCCACTTGACCATTGACAAAAATATTATGGTCAATGAGGATAAATTTCAGTTACTACGTCACTGAAGAATGGAGGAAATAAAAAACAAGATCGGAGTACAAAACGAACTCAAACCACTCAGTAGAACGTAATTAAATGTGAGAGACCTGGGAGTGATAATGTCAGAAGATCCCACCTTCAAGGATCACAACAATATCATGGCAATTGCAAGAAAAATGATACGATGGATGAGTAGAACCTTCAAAATAATTTTTTTTCCGTATAGCTTCTATATTATTGTACACCTCATATCCATTCTGTAGATGATAGCACAAGAGCATATGGATACACCAAAGGTAGAAAATACGCCTCAAAAGGGTTAACAGGAGAACATCTGGATTTATATCTACAGTTCACTTATCTGTTACAAGGAAATTTAGGAAATTTGCTTAATATGTCTGGTATCCGACTTTCATTAATAAAATATTTTGAATTATCACATAAGTTATTATACTGTATATTTATATTTCTTTATATGTGGACAATAAAGCACAGTGTTCAGGATAGTGGAAAAATAAACACATAAGCAGTATAATGTGATCCTTTATTGAAAACGTTTCGCCCACGCAGTGGGCTTTATCGAGTCACAAACAGATCTCTGTCTGTGACTTGATAAAGCCCACTGCGTGGGCGAAACGTTGTCAATAAAGGATCACATTATACTGCTTATGTGTTTATTTTTCCATTGTGTCGGTATTTTATACCATTTATTTCCATCAGGATAGTGACCATAGGGCTGGCCACATACTTTGTATTTGGTTTGATTCATCTGTGTGTCTATCAAACTGCCAGAAGTACTTGTAACCAAGCCTAAAGAGATGTCAAACCATTCTTGGCTCAAGTTTGGAAACAAAGCTACAAATGTTCCACTTAACATAACGCTCAATGGTTCACCCATCACAAGACTCACAGAGGGAAAATTCCTAGGAATCCACCTTGACAGTAGTCTTAAATTCCAAACACACATACAACAAATTTCCAAGAAAATCTCAAAGACAATAGGTATATTATCTAAGATACGCTATTATGTGCCACAACCAGCTCTCGTATCATTCTCTTATCTACCCTTATCTCACCTATGGAATCTGTGCATGGGGCTCAACAACATTAAATCACCTTAGACCACTCATAACCCAGCAAAAGGCTGCAGTCAGGATGATAACAAATTCCCACTCTAGACAGCATACTCCACCTATATTCAGAACCTTAAAACTACTCACCATAAAAAATATTCATACCTATTCATGTGCCTTCTACATACATAAAACTCTACATGCTAATATCAATCCTCCGCTCAAAATTCTCCTCAACAACTTTAATAGGTCCCACGACCATGACATAAGACACAGATCACTATTTGACATACCCCGAGTCCATACTAACCAATGTAAAAATTCTATGCACATAAAGGGCCCCAGAATCTGGAATTCATTACCAGTAAATATCAAGTTAACCTTGTCGGAAAATCAATTCAAGACTCTTCTCAAAAATCACCTACTCACCCTATACTAAATACTCATACTGTAACAAACTTTCAAACCCAATATTATTTTACTTAAGATAATCTCAGTTTTATGTTGCCATCCTCCTTAACACTTTGTTGCAATTTCATATCATCATATTGTCATTTAAAATATAGTATCATCATTTTGTTAATTTGAAATAAAATATATAACTAGAAGAAACTCAATAAATTTTTCTAGTATTGTTATTATACTAGTATAGCATCAACATATTGTAACTTGAAATAAAATATACAACTAGATTAAATTCAACCAATTTCTCTTGTATTGTCTTTTAATCAATTTCTCTAGCATTAAGTACTTAGTGAATAAGTCTCTAGAATAAACTGCCCCTAATGCCATGGCATGCCAGTGGCTCTCCTTGCATTACAGTTTTATAATTGTAACTACCAATAACAATGTACACTTGTAACTTGCATCGAAATAAAATTATTATTATTATTATTATTATTATTATTATTATTATTATTATTAAGTATTGCTCTGTACTAACAACCACTTTCAAGACAAGCAAAACTGCTGAGCTGAAAGTGCTGAGAGTGCCTGGAGTTCCTAGAACTGTACTCCTTAAACCCTAGGCGAGAAAGATACATCATAATCTACACCTGGAAGATACTGGATTGATTGGTCCCAGACTTGCACACCGTAATTACAATTTATGAATACTAGCTTGGAAGACGGTGCAGGATACCTCCAGTGAAAGGCAGAGGAGCGATGCGTACACTGAAAACTCCTTAAGTGTTAAGGGACCACGACTCTTCAACATAAGGGACATTACCAACAAACTCTTAGCTGTTTTAGAGAGGGAACTACAGATTCCTCAAAATTGTCCTGATCAGCCAGGTTGTTGTGCATACACTGGATTGCGGGCAGCGAGCACTAATAGCTTGATCGATCAGGCCAAGAACCAGGAGACCTGGTAAACAAAAACATCAACTGGGATCAAATAAATCATATCCTTCATGAAACATGCTGGCAAAATGTACTGAATACCCTGGATCAGAGCCAGTGTCTAGAGAGGATTAACTCCGTGGCACTAGAGCATGGTTAAGGTACATAGCACTAAGGAAAATAAAAGTTGTAAGGTAGAAAACAACGTTCCCTCTACAGGCGGAGACGAAGAGTCACATAACTTCTCAAGGATGCTATACTGTCTGGAGTGAGGAAGCAAACACTGACTAGAGAAAGAGAAGATACTGAACTCAAGTGAACCTATACGGAACTAAAACCAATTGATGAAATTGAAAGAAATTGAAGATACTTCTCACATGCAAAAGCAAGAGAAAAAAACACATCCAGAACTGTCGCATGCTCGGACAAGTTGAAACTTGCTATGACGATAGCAAAGAAATGAGTGAAATACTGAAGTTTCAATACACTCTGTGCTCAGTGAGCCATTAATCAGTCTTAAGGTTGAAAATCTGAATGAATTCTTCATGAAAGAGACTCAAAACCTTGTCAATGTCTCTGAAATTTCCGACATAATCCTAACACCACTTGACATCGAAAACATATATTGACAACAAGCCCATACAGCCAGCCTCAAGTCCAGACTCATCGACCAACATGTTCAACAAGAACTGTAAGAAGCCCCCTATCATGTACCTTCACAATTCTATGGAGAGGAAGCCTAGACACGGGGGTCATCCCAGTCACTAAAAACAACGGATATAGCCTCACTCCATAATAATAATAATAATAATAATAATAATAATAATATTTCCACAAGGACAAAGTATACAGGTCTAGTTGACATTAATGACATACTACTATATAGAAAGTCCCTTGTTATGCTGAGCATTTCCCACAAAGAGAGCAATTTTGTCCCAGGATGCGACCCACACCAGTCGACTAACACCCAGGTATCTATTTTACGGCTAGGTAAACATGGACAGCACGTGTCTTAAGGAAACACGTTCTAATGTTTCCACCCGTACCAGGGATCGAACCACTGACCTGAGTGTGTGAGCTGAGTGCACCAGCAGTCGAGCTACGGGACACACCTTCATGTCTGGGTAAGTGACTGATTCACAGACAGGAGGGAGAGACGTGTGGGTGCAGACCTAACTGGTGTTTCTCAAGGAATGGCTCTTGGTCCTGTAGCTCGATCACTAGTGCACTCAGTTCACACACTGAGGTCCGGGGATCGATCCCCGGTACGGGTGGAAACATTAGGAGGTGTTTCCTTAAGACACCTGGTGTGGGTCGCATCCTGGGACAAAACTGACCTAATTTGCGGGAAATGCTGAGCATAACAAGGGTCTTTCTATATAGTAGTATGTCATTGATGTCAACTATGGTCTGTATACCTTGTACATGTACTTGTAAAAATTAAAGATATATTATTATATTATCTAAACAATGTACATAAATGATCTCCAGGTGAGGCTGACATCTATGGTAGCAAAATTTGCCTACACGAAACTGGGGGTAAAATGCAGAATTCAAGGCAGGTTTGACGAGGATTCAGTGAGCTGGACAGCTTGGCACTGTGGTAGAGACATTCCCTTGCTTGGCACTGTGGGCGAGATGTGCCCAGCTTGGCACTGTGGGCGAGATGTGGCCAGCTTGGCACTGTGTTAGAGACATGCCCAGCTTGGCACTGTGGCTGAGACGTGGAACAAGCGAAAGCATATATACAGACAGATCGCAGGCAACAGGATTCGAACCCCCGTCTGGACGCTATCCACGAGCGTGACTTACCTCCCCACGTGACGCCTTAAACCAGTCAGCTACAGATGTTTTGAAACTTGAGGTAGCCTGTTTACAAGCATGCAAAACACATCTTGATATATTCCCTAACATGAGTATAAAATGTTTGACAACAAACTAACCAAAACAAGAGGACTTTGGATTAATTGCTAACAATGACCTCTATACAGTGACTTCTAAAGTGACCTCTATACAATGACCTCTATAGAAGCAATGACCTCTATAGAAGCAATGATCTCTATAGAAGCAATGACCTCTATAGAAGCAATGATCTCTATAGAAGCAATGACCTCTATAGAAGCAATGACCTCTATACAAGCAATGACCTCTATACAAGCAATGACCTCTATACAAGCAATGACCTCTATACAAGCAATGACCTCTATACAAGCAATGACCTCTATACAAATGATGACCTCTATACAAGCAATGACCTCTATACAAGCCATGACCTCTATACAAGCAATGACCTCTATACAATAACTTCTACCCAGACAATGACCTCTAAACAATGACCTCTATACAATGACTTCTACCCAAACAATGACCTCTATACAATGACCTCTATACAAACAATGACCTCTATACAAGCAATGACCTCTATACAAGCAATGACCTCTATACAAGCAATGACCTCTATACAATAACTTCTACCCAGACAATGACCTCTAAACAATGACCTCTATACAAGCAATGATCTCTATACAAGCAATGACCTCTATACAAGCAATGATCTCTATACAAGCAATGACCTCTATACAAGCAATGACCTCTATACAAGCAATGACCTCTATACAAGCAATGACCTCAAGGGTACAAGACGACACAGAACATCCAGACCATGGCAAAACCTGGGTAGCCACAGCCACTCCGGAGAGAGAGGGTTTTTAGTGCCAGGAAGGAAAAAAAGCTGGCAGGAAATGACAGAAATCGTACACCAACTGCAATCATTTCTGGAGTGGAATCACAGTCAGTGGCCTCCACTCCATTACAACAGATATTAGAGCCAGGAAAAAAAGACCCCCCCCCCATACCACCAATACCAACTACATTCATCTTTGCTAATATACAGGGTCTAAAGCCAGCAACGAACAACAAGATACCTTACATCCGTGGACTGCTTACAGAGTCAAATGCTATGTTTACGGCTTTCACAGAGACCCACATAAGAGATCACTTGGACAATGAAATATGGATCCCTGGCTACAACCTATACAGATGTGACAGAGTGAACAGGCAAAAAGGGGGGGTTGGCCTGTATATCACAGAGTCACTTATATGTTCAGAACTACTAAATGCCTCAAATGATGTAGTTGACGTATTAGCAATAAAGGTCGAGAATCAAAACCTGGTCATTGTGGTTGTATATAAGCCTCCGGATGCAACGTCCCAACAATTCCAGGAACAGCTTCTGAAAATTGACCACTGTCTGAAAAATCTTCCAGCTCCTGCCCCCAACATCTTGCTCCTGGGATATTTCAACCTTAGGCACCTAAATTGGAGGAATATTGCAAACAATGTGGTATCAGAGATAACACCAGGAGGCAGCTCAGATGAAAACTCGCACACACATGAACTTTTAAATCTCTGCACCAAATTCACCTTAAACCAGCAAATAGTAGAGCCTACAAGATTAGAGAATACGCTGGACCTTATCTTCACCAACAATGATGATCTGATACGAAATGTCATCATATCAAGAACAATGTACTCAGATCACAACATAATAGAGGTCCAGACATGTATGCGGGGAGCCCCAGATTGACAAAATGTGATCAGCCGCGAGGGAGCTTTCTCCAAATTCAACTTCAATAACAAAAACATAAGGTGGGACCAAGTAAACCAAGTCCTAAATGATATAAACTGGGAAGATAACCTAAGCATCACGGATCCTAACCTATGTCTAGAACAAATTAACTCTGTGGCACTTGAGGGGTGGATAGTAGGAGTGAAACATTTTTTTTTTGTTTTTGGTTCAATTTCAATGAACATTGATATTGTGATTTAACCAGCATTTTAAAGCTTCATCAATTTTTGTGAATTGACTTTATGTTGCAAACTTGCAAGATATTGCAAAATTTTATAAAGAGGTTGTTGGGTATAAAACCCTCCCTTCAGGTAAGACATACAATGTTCTAGTCGACATCAGATGAAAGATAAAGAGTTAGATAATATTTACTCCAGAGGCTTTTGATAGAAATCTCAATAGATTGTATGAAAAAAAATTCTTGAAATTTGTGTTTATTTTTTAAGGAATTTTTTGGAGGAAAAAAATCAATAAAAACAAAACAGTAGGACATATCTAAAATCAATATTGGAGTTGTAATAGAACCATCATTCCTCAATAACATCCGAAAAAATCATGACACTCCTATAAATACTCTTCTCAAAGAAGTGTAAATAATGTCAATAACTTATTTCTGTTTTATTCACAATTTTGTTATATGTAAAACTCTATGGAAATGGCGCACCAAATTTGACCGTGTTGCACACTCAACATTTGTTGATAGCTCTCTGCCTACTGAGGCACCATCTCTCACTCTGCTCACT
Source organism: Cherax destructor (assembly GCA_009830355.1). Lineage (NCBI taxonomy): Eukaryota > Metazoa > Arthropoda > Malacostraca > Decapoda > Parastacidae > Cherax > Cherax destructor. The sequence goes on along the minus strand of WNWK01010131.1, from coordinate 52,476 downwards.
CTAGTTCTCACAGGAGTTACCATGTTGACTATTTTGAATGAAACAATCATCAAAATCGTTATTTTTAGAGTAAAAACAAACACAAAAAAAATCACTAATTATCAACAGGCCTTGATTACAGGAAAAACAAAAGAAAATTACATCAGTGGAAAAACATACTTAGAAATAAGATACAGAGAAGCTGATTACATCAACATGTAGGCAGAATTATGCACTATTTTTTGGTAAGAAAATATTATATTCCATAATTTTTCAGGTAAATTTTTTTTACCCCTCATATAAGTGCCTAGACCCCTTGAGGTTTGCTCAAGGCAAACCTCAAGGAGGAGAAGAAGTAAACTAGAAAGAGAGAGGCGCTCCCTATACAGGCGAAGGCAAAGAATAACAGAGTGGCTACAAGAGGCCAATATATCTGAAATACGTAGGGAGACACTGGTCAGAGAAATAACAAACATCGAATTAAAACTAAAGGAATCTTACAGGAATCAAGAAACGCGGGAAGAACTAAAAGCCATAAATGAAATTAAAAGAAACCCAAAGTATTTCTTTTCTTATGCCAAATCAAAGTCGAGAACAACATCCAGTATTGGGCCCCTACTTAAACGGGATGGGTCCTACACAGATGACAGCAAGGAAAGGAGTGAGTTACTAAAGTCCCAGTATGACTCAGTTTTCCTTCACGGCACGCATAACTGCGATAAACCACCTCAATTACTGGGAACGCTTGAAGTTCCTAAACATGTACTCCCTAGAACGCAGGCGGGAGAGATACATTATTATATACACGTGGAAAATTCTCGAGGGATTAGTACCAAACTTGCACACGAGTGTCACTCCCTACGAAAGCAAAAGACTCGGCGGCGATGTAACATCCCCCCAATGAAAAGCAGGGGTGCCACTAGCACGTTGAGAGACAACACAATAAGTGTCAGGGGCCCAAGACTGTTCAACTGCCTCCCAGCATACATCAGGGGGATTACTAACAAACCCCTGGCTGTCTTCAAGCAGGCACTGGACAGGCACCTAAAGTCGGTACCTGACCAGCCAGGCTGTGGTTCGTACGTTGGACTGCGTGCGGCCAGCAGTAACAGCCTGGTTGATAAGGCTCTGATCCAACATGAGGCCTGGTCACAGACCGGGCCGCAGGGGCGTTGACCCCTGGAACTCTCTCCAGGTATACAAGCAATGACCTCTATACAAGCAATGACCTCTATACAAGCAATGACCTCTATATAAGCAATGATCTCTATACAAGCAATGACCTCTATACAAGTAATGATCTCTATACAAGCAATGACCTCTATACAAGCAATGACCTCTATACAAGCAATGATCTCTATACAAGCAATGACCTCTATACAAGCAATGACCTCTATACAAGCAATGACCTCTATACAAGCAATGATCTCTATACAAGCAATGACCTCTATACAAGCAATGACCTCTATACAAGCAATGATCTCTATACAAGCAATGACTTCTATACAAGCAATGACCTCTATACAAGCAATGATCTCTATACAAGCAATGACCTCTATACAAGCAATGACCTCTATACAAGCAATGATCTCTATACAAGCAATGACCTCTATACAAACAATGATCTCTATACAAGCAATGACCTCTATACAAGCAATGACCTTTATACAAGCAATGATCTCTATACAAGCAATGACCTCTATACAAGCAATGACCTCTATACAAGCAATGACCTATATACAAGCAATGACCTCTATACAATAACTTCTACCCAGACAATGACATCTAAACAATGACCTCTATACAATGACTTCTACCCAAACAATGATCTCTATACAATGACTTCTACCCAAACAATGACCTCTACACAGTGTATCTGCTAGCAGCATAGCTAGCAAACCTTCTTCAGTACTGTATCTAGTGTGTCAAAGTCAAGACCTTGGAATATACGTTACGGTCCAGGACTGAGTGTTATGTCCACCTGTTAACACGAACTCAAAAACTGTCTTTAGTATTGAAATTTCGAGCACAGAGCACCAGGAATCATGATAAATTAGACACCTGTGAAACACTTTGGTATCCACATTGTGGAAACGCCTCGCCACACAGTGGCTGCCTCAGTCCAATGCAAAGAATGGTGAAGATCAGAAGGAGTTTGAGGTAATCAGTCCCTCAGCCTGGAGTAAGTAAGTAAGTTTATTCAGGTATACACAAATACATTTACATACATTATCATACATAGCAGCATATGTGTAGAGAACCCTCCAGGATAACCCAAAAAGTCAGACAGTGACTTATTTCATTGGGGTCCTTTTTATACCTTAATATTATACATTGTAGGATATATATGTTATTATATTATAAAGGATATATGTATACTAGGAATAAGGTAAAAAGAGTTATTTACATATACATGTGTGTTAGCTAAAAAAATAAAAAATCATTCTCCTCCCTTTCTGTCGCTACATTCATTAGGTAGCTTTTGGTTCTCTTCTTGAACTGGCTCATGCTATGACTGGCTTTGACCTGTGCAGGCAGTCTGTTCCATTCCTTTATTGCTGTACAATAAAAGGTGTTTGAAGCCTGGCCACTGACTGTGGGAACTACAAAGTTGTGCTCTCTCCCCCTAGTACTATGTCTGCTTTGGTTCCCAGCCTTGACAAAATTGGCAGCAAGATATTCTGGACACTGTTTGTGAGCAATTTTATAAACTTGATTTAATTTAAGTTGTTTTACTCTGTCTTCAATATTCAGCATATCCAATTGTTGTAATTCATCCTGGCCTACATGCTCTCTTGGTCCCAGGTCCAGGATGAATCTTATCATTTTGTTCTGGGTGATTTGCAGTTTATCTTTCAGTTTTTTTGTCAAGGCAGAGTACCATGAAGAGCAAGCGTAGTCAATATGACATTGTATAAGGGCTAGACATAGGGTCCTGCGAGCCTCAGTAGGTAGACACTGTGCTTGTCTGTAGAGGAACTTCAGTCTGGCATTCGCTTTCTTTACTACAGTTACCTATTAATTCTCCTGACATGCATGGGTCAAAGGGGATTTCCAGATATTTTACTGAGGAAACTGAAGTGATGGATTCCCCATTACACCGGACATTAAAATTATTTATCCTGCTCAGTTTATATTTCGTGCCAAAGAGTATGGCTTCTGTTTTCCAGAGGTGTAACGATAATTTGTTGTCTACTAACCATTTGCTGCAGGACTCTAGTTCCAGTGTTAATACATTAGCTATATCTTGTGGGTCTTTACCTGACACTAACAGAGCACTGCCATCCGCATACAGTAGGAGTTTGCACTTGACACTGATGGGCATGTCGTTTACATAACACAGGAATAATAAGGGATCTAGAATACTACCTTGGGGAACTCCACATGCTATCGGCAGTGGTTCTGATTCTGTTTTGTTGATTTTGACAATTTGTTTCCTGTTGTTAAGATAGGACTTAAACCAGTCTGTGGAACCTATGCCGATAGCTTGAAGTTTCTTACATAATAAATTGTGGTTGACAGTATCGAAGGCCTTTTGCAAGTCTAAAGTTACCATTCCTATGAGGTTCCCTATAGACATTTCAGTTCTCATGTAATCCATCAGATTAATTAGGGAGGTGTCGGTTGAGTAAGAGCTCCTAAAGCCTGATTGGTAACTATGAAGAATGTTGTTGTCATTAAGATACTTAACTACTTGACAGTACACCGCCCTCTCTAGAATTTTGGATATTACACTGAGTATACTAACAGGCCTATAGTTGCTGACATCAGACCTACTATTTTCCTGAAGATGGGAGTAACTCTGGCCTCCTTGAACCCCTCTGGCACTGTATTAGTGGTGATGGACAAATTTATTATGTGAGCAATGGGGATTGCCAGTTCAGAGGCACCATCTTTTAGGAACTTAGACGGGATGTTATCTGGGCCGGTGCTCTTAGTTGGGTTTAACCTGCTTAGTTCTTTTTGCACGAAGTCATGAGATACACTTACTAGTTGACAACTGTTTGGAGTTACCCCTTTATTGGTATAGTATGTTTTAAATTTATCAGAGTCTGTGTTAAAGGTATTTGATGCAGCTGGTAGCTTACTTACTAGTGTTGATGCCACAGTTGTGTAGTATGAAATAAAACAATTTGCCACTTTAGTTGTTTCGTGGCATACCTCGTTATCGACATTTAGAACTACGTTAGATCTATCTACGGGTTTATGGCTATACCCCAACTGTTACAAGTTCATCAATCTTGATAAGACTACAGAGAATGTGCAGAGAGTCTAGCGTTGCTTTCTACCCCGGGAATAAAGTCTAGCGTTACTTTCTACCCCGGGAATAAAGTCTAGCGTTACTTTCTACCCCGGGAATAAAGTCTAGCGTTACTTTCTACCCCGGGAATAAAGTCTAGCGTTACTTTCTACCCCGGGAATAAAGTCTAGCGTTACTTTCTACCCCGGGAATAAAGTCTAGCGTTACTTTCTACCCCGGGAATAAAGTCTAGCGTTACTTTCTATCCCTGGAATAAAGCCTAGCGTTACTTTCTACCCCGGGAATAAAGTCTAGCGTTACTTTCTACCCGGGAATAAAGTCTAGCGTTACTTTCACCCGGGAATAAAGTCTAGCGTTACTTTCTACCCCGGGAATAAAGTCTAGCGTTACTTTCTACCCCGGGAATAAAGTCTAGCGTTACTGTCTACCCCGGGAATAAAGTCTAGTGTTACTTTCTACCCCGGGAATAAAGTCTAGCGTTACTTTCCATCCCTGGAATAAAGTCTAGCGTTACTTTCTACCCCGGGAATAAAGTCTAGCGTTACTTTCTACCCCGGGAATAAAGTCTAGCGTTACTTTCTACCCCGGGAATAAAGTCTAGCGTTACTTTCTACCCCGGGAATAAAGTCTAGCATTACTTTCTACCCCGGGAATAAAGTCTAGTGTTTCTTTCTATCCCGGGAATAAAGTCTAGCGTTACTTTCTACCCCGGGAATAAAGTCTAGCGTTACTGTCTACCCCGGGAATAAAGTCTAGCGTTACTTTCTACCCCGGGAATAAAATCATTATTTTGTACCTCATAAAGAAATAAAAAAAAATATGTTTGTATTTAAGGTGGATCCGAGGTCTCTGTCCTCACCCACTTTTGGTTCCGAGGGTCGATTCACCGCCCCACTTGCGAGTCTTGTTTTATGTATATACTTAAGTAAGGTTGACGCCTATCATTCAGTATAATCGGGTAGTTGTCATATTGTAAACGACTGGGTCAATTATAGAGCAGGAAATATAATTTGACCAGTTTCCCAGAGGACAGGTTAATTGGTTTTGTAAATGGGAGATCACTCAAACAATTCTCTTTTGAGTTAATGGGGGAGGGATTTCTGTGGGGGAATAGGGGGGTGATTGGGGGAGGGAGGTGATGGTAGCAGGTAGGTGAGAGGGGAACCACAGTGGAAGTAAATCACTTTGACTTTTTTGGGGTTGTCTTGGTGGGTAGTTAACACCAGGGCAACCAACAGCTCCTCTGAGAGGGTCATCACGTGACCAACAGCTGAGAGGGTCATCACGTGACCAACAGCTGAGAGGGTCATCACGTGACCAGCAGCTGAGAAGGTCATCTCGTGACCAACAGCTGAGAGGGTCATCACATGACCAATATAATTGTACTTGTGTGTACCTGTGACTAAACTTACTGGCAGGATATTGTCGTCCCACGCCACTAGACCGGTAAGCCAGGAAAAGGTCTCTGTCACATGACCAACACCTCCTCTGAGAGGGTCATCACACGACATTAGAGACAGCTGACATCACACCGCGGGGGGGTTGACCCCCGGAACCCCCTCCAGGTAGACTGGCCGCGGGGGGGGTTGACCCCCGGAACCCCCTCCAGGTAGATTCCACACTATAAACGTATCATAGTAGGTACATCGGTTATAAGGTTCAGCAGTGTTCTGAGGCGACACATATTCAGGTAGAGGTATGATAGGTGTGTTATACCTGTGATATACCTTTGATGAGTTCCAAGAATTTTACTACTCCATAGTCTTGGGCCAGGCTTGTCTGGTGCTTACCTGGTTAACCAGGCTGTTGCTACTACTAGCCTTCCTGGCCCACATATCCATCACAGCCTGACTGATCTGCATCACACTGGGTTACAACAGGAATAATACACACAAGCTTGTACACTATCAGGGAACAAGAAGACACAATAACCCACACATAGGAGTGAGAAACTTACGACGACGTTTCGCTCCAACTTGGACCATTTACACAGTCACACTGAGACAAGAGAGTGAGGGAGCCAGTATATATAGTCGAGGGGGACAGGGACGGGACCAAGAGAGGAAGAAAAAGTAATGGTAATACTGGTAGTGGAAGTTGTAGTAGTGGTAGTAGTAGTAGAATAGTGGTAGTGGTAGTCATAGTAGCAGAGCAGTATAGCAGTCAGAGCATCAGCAGCAGCAGCAGCAGCAGCAGCAGCACAGCAGCAGCAGCAGCAGCAGCAGCAGCACAGCAGCAGCAGCAGCACAGCAGCAGCAGCAGCAAGCAGCAGCACAGCAGCAGCAGCAAGCAAGCAGCAGCAGCAGCAGCAGCACAGCACAGCAGCAGCAGACAGCACAGCAGCAGCAGCAGCACAGCAGCAGCAGCAGCACAGCAGCAGCAGCAGAACAGCAGCAGCAGCAGCACAGCACAGCAGCAGCACAGCAGCAGCAGCACAGCAGCAGCAGCAGCACAGCAGCAGCAGCACAGCAGCAGCACAGCACAGCAGCAACATAGCAGTGCAGCAGCAGCAGTGCAGCAGCAGCAGCAAGCAGCAGCAGCAGCACAGCAGCAGCAGCACAGCACAGCAGCAGCATAGCAGCAGCAGCAGCAGCAGCACAGCAGCAGCAGCAGCACAGCGCAGCAGCAGCAGCACAGCAAGCAGCAGCAGCACAGCACAGCAGCAGCACACAAGCAGCAGCAGCAGCAAGCAGCAGCAGCAGCACAGCACAGCAGCAGCAGACAGCACAGCAGCAGCAGCACAGCACAGCAGCAGCAGCAGCACAGCAGCAGCAGCAGCACTGCAGCAGCAGCAGCACAGCAGCAGCAAGCAGTCAGCAGCAGCAGCAGCACAGCAGCAGCACAGCAGCAGCAGCAGCACAGCAGCAGCAGCAGCACAGCAGCAGCAGCATAGCACAGCAGCAGCACAGCAGCAGCTGCAGCACAGCAGCAGCAGCACAGCACAGCAGCAGCAGCACAGCACAGCAGCAGCAGCAGCACAGCAGCAGCAGCAGCAGCAGCAGCACAGCAGCAGCAGCAGAACAGCAGCAGCAGCACAGCACAGCAGCAGCAGCACAGCAGCAGCATGCAGCAGCAGCACAGCAGCAGCACAGCACAGCAGCAACACAGCAGCGCAGCAGCAGCAGTCAGCAGCAGCAGCAGCAGCACAGCACAGCAGCACAGCAGCAGCAGCAGCACAGCACAGCAGCAGCAGCATAGCAGCAGCACAGCTAGCAGCAGCAGCACAGCTAGCAGCAGCAGCACAGCAAGCAGCAGCAGCACAGCTAGCAGCAGCAGCACAGCAGCAGCAGCACAGCACAGCAGCAGCAGCACAGCAGCAGCACTAGCACAGCAGCAGCAGCAAGCATAGCAGCAGCAGCAAGCATAGCAGCAGTAGCAAGCAGCAGCAGTATAGTAGTAGTAGTAGTAGTAGTATAGTAGTAGTAGAAGAAAGTAATTTAGAATGAGTGTGGGACGTATGATGGATGAAGAAGAGGGACGTAGTGTTTGTATATTTAATGAAGTACACATACCACATTTTCTGGCATATAAGACGCACAACAAAAGTACCATAACGGTAAATTAGTAATCACATTAAAGGGCTAATTACCCTCTTACTTTATGCTAAAGTGGAACCTAAGGCCTACCCTTGACCCTGACCTTGAACATATGAGGCGCAGACTGATTTTTCAAGACTTATTGTGGGAAAAAGGTGCCCGCCTTACATGCAAGAAAATACTGTAAGAAGAAGAAGCAACAGCAAACAACAGCAACAGCACCACCACCAAGCAACAATAGCAGCAGCAGCAGCAGCAGCAACACCAACAAAGGTCACTCAGCACTCATACAAAGTCATATACAACACGAACACAATATAAACAATGAGAACACTAACAAACAATAAAAGCAAAGGAACATAAACACTCACCACAAATAAATACTATCATACAAGAGGTGTACTATCATACAATATCTGGACGGGGTTAAGGGGGTCAATGCCCCCGCGGATTGGTCCATGACCAGGCCTCGTGGTGGATTAGGGCCTGATCAACCAGGCTGTTACTGTTGGCCGCACATAAACCAACGTACTAACCACAGCTCAGCTGGTCAGGTACTGACTTTAGGTGTCTGTCCAGTACCTTCTTGAAGACAGTCAGGGGTCTATTGGCAATCTCCATATATGTATGCTGGAGGCAGTTGAACAGTCTTTGGTCCCTGACACATAGTGCATTGTCTCCCAATGTACTTATGGCACCCCTGCTTTTCATTGGAGGGATGTTGCACCACCTGCCTTGTCTTTTGCTGTCATAGGGGGTGATTTCCGTGTGCAGATTTGGGACTAGTTCTAGGATTTTCCCAAAATCTGCACACGGAAATCCCTCCCTACTAAAGCAAAAGACTTGGCTATCATTTTCCTAACAGATGAGGTAGAGACATTGTTGTGATTTTTGAAAGTGAGATCCAGTGACATTATCACTCCCAGGTCCTTCACATTAGTTTTTCGCTCTATTGTGTGGTTGGAATTTGTTTTATACTCCGATCCAGTTTTTACCTCCTCGAGTTTTCCTTAGCGGAGTACTTGAAATTTGTCTACAATGAACTTCATAATGTTTTCTGAGGCCCATTTAAAAACTTGGTTTATGTCTGCTTGGAGATTTGCAGTGTCCTCGATGGATGACACTGTCATGCAAATTATAGTATCGTTAGCAAAGGAGGACACGGTGCTGTGGCTTACCTCTTTATGTCGGATATGAGGATGAGGAAAAGGATGGGAGAAGTGTACTTTGTAGAACAGAGCTTTTCGCTGTAGCCGACGCTGACTTTACTCTGTTTACTATTACTCTTTGTGTTCTATTTGTTATGAAGTTATAGATCCATCTACCAATTCTTCTTATTATTCCTTTATCACACATTTTGTGTGCTATTACACCATGATCGCACTTGTCGAAGACTTTCGCATATTGTTTGCCTTCCAAAGTACCCAAGACCATGTCATAGTGGTCCAGTAGTTGTGAGAGGCAGAAGTGACCTGCTCTAAACCTGTGTTGCCCTGGGTTGTGTAACTGATGGGTATCCAAGTGGGTGGCGATCTTGCTTCTTAGAACCCTTTCAAAGTTTTTTATGGTGTGGTACGTTAGTGTTATCGGTCTGTTGTTCTTTGCAATTGCTTTACTGCCATCTTTGTTGAGTGGGGCTATGTCTGTTGTTTTAAGTGACTGTGGGATGACCCCCATGTCTAGGCTCCCTTTCCATAGAATATTGAAAGTACGTGAAAAGGGTTTCTTGCAGTTCTTGATGAACACTGAGTTCCACGAGTCTGGGCCTGGGGCAGAGTGAATAGGCATATTATTTATTGTTTTTTTCAAAGTCCTTGTGGTGTTAAGATTATATCAGAAATTCTGGATTTAACAAAATTTTGAGTCTCGGTCATAAAAAAAAATAATTTAGATTGTCGACCCATAGTCTGATTAACAGCTCACTAAACGCTGAGTCATATTGGGACTTCAATGCCTGTGTGTGTGTGTGACCTAATTCATGTCTGTATAAATAACTCATTACAACTGTAACCAGATATAAACATATAAATAAGTTCATTACCTTTGTAACTTGTTCAGCTATCAAAACTTTGGGGTCCAGTCCCTGGACCCATTATGTACCTCTGTAATCTTTTGACTACCACCCAAAGGATGGGTATGGGGTGCATAATAAAGATATTAAACTAAAACAAAACAGCTGTCATCTGTGCAAGTCCCATCTCGTTTAAGGGCTCGGTATTGGATGTGGTTTTCGCCATAGATTTGACATGAGAAAAGAAATATTTTGGGTTTCTTTCAATTTCATTTATTGCTTTAAGTTCTTCCTGTGTTTCTTAGCTCCGTATGATTCCTTAAGCTTAAGTTCGATATTTTCTCTTTCTCTGGCCAGTGCCTCCTTCCGTATCATACTAAATGTGTACTATCATACAAGAGGTGTACCATCATATGAGAGGATGATTTAATGGGACTGTGTGACCCACAGTATGTGGATGATTTAGTGGGATTGTGACCCCAGAGTACATAGATAATTTAGTGGGACTGTGACCCTAGATTTAGAAGTGCGGTGCACTAAATACTGATACTGTGCATATTCTCAATGATGGCAAATTTAGTCAAGCCAGTGACTTGTTTACATTTCGACAAAATATACTTTTTGTTTTTGGAGCGAACATGATGAAAATGTCTACGTGGCATTCTAAGAGTACAAATGCTCTTCGACTTACGATGAGGTTACATTCTGACGAACTCATTGTAAGTTAAAAATATCCTAAGTCTGATATGAATTCATATGATATACTAGTAAATAAGTAAATAAATAACTATTGTCACTGAATAAGTAAATAAAAAAATAATTACTGTAACTAATTGCTTTGGTACAAAAATTTCGCTTACTTTTCCCATAAATTTCAAGTGTAAAAGAAATTCTATTTAAAAGTTTGATAATCTAAGTATTTTAGCTAAAAAATGAGTTTTGTCAGAAAAGCACTCAAACCACCCTAAAACGTCGAAAAATGCAATAAAATATCCTTTTAGCACATTTTCTGTGGAAATGTAAAGCTCAATTGTAAAGTTGTAATATCATAAGTCGAACCATTGTAGGAGCACTTGTATGTTACATTTTATTCAGTGTATTTTACACACCCATATAGGCATGCCCTCCTGATCAGTGAACCAACAGTTTTAAGAGTATAGCAGTCAGGGCCCCAGTGTGATGCTACAACTGTCCAGTTCAATTATTATTATTATTATTATAATCATAACTAAGCACTAAATGCATAAGGGTCATACAGCACTGTTGGTTCAATTCAGTCAATCACAAGGAAACCCACCAAATTTGTGAAGCAATGTCTGGGACTCGTGGAGCAACATTGACAGACTTACCTCAAGTCTGGTTGCTTACAGTTCTCACGGTGTCTCTTGCTTGCAACCTTGTTATTCTGTACATAGTGTACATACACTGTACATATACTTACATTCATATTTGGTGAAGAAAATATATTCAGTATTTACTCAAATAACCCGCACATAGAAGAGAGGAGCTTACGACGACATTTCGGTCCGACTTGGACCATTTACAAAGTCACCCTATGTGCGGGTTATTTGTGTATTGTTCCAGTCATGGTACTGTGCCTTTTTTTGTTATTCAGTACGTATTTACTCTTTGTTGCCTTTTTGTCCATCATACCTTGGTTATCATGATGGCAGTTACTAGCAGGTGTCCAGACCACAAGACAACACCTGTGCTCATAATAGTCTACAACAGATGAAGTAAACCACATAATAAGCACTGGGAGAGAAAGGAAGGTAGAGTGTTGTGGCATCTCTGGAAGGAAAGACGTGTATCTATGGAGACAAAATGAAGAATGTACCAGAGTATAGCGGAACCAGAACTTAAATATGAACGAAGAATGAGTTTTCAACATTGCAGCAATTAGGAAGCTGGAAAAAATGGAGATGTCATGCTTGAGAACAATGTGTAGAGTAAATAATTTGCAGAGAATTAAGGTTGCATTACAGGTTACTAGAGGCATTTTTCAGAGAGCTCATGAGAAGTTAGTGAGGTGGTTTGTGTATTTAGAGATGACACAAAATAGTATGGCAAAGAGGGTGTATATATCTGGGGGTGTAAGGAAAGATGACAGAAGTTGTCCTAGGAAGGGCTGGTTTTAGGGTTTGGAGTGCTAAAAAGCTTAATTAAGCATCCAGCAGGCCCAAAATGCATTGCATAGTAGTGAAAATAAGATACCAGATCTTCTTCTTCTTTCAACACGTCGGCCGTTTCCCACCAAAGCGGGGTGGCCCAAAAGGAAAAACGAAAGTTTCTCCTTTTACATTTAGTAATATATACAGGAGAAGGGGTTACTAGCCCCTTGCTCCCGGCATTTTAGTTGCCTCTTACGACATGCATGGCTTACGGAGAAAGAATTCTGTTCCACTTCCCCATGGAGAGAGGAAATAAGAACAAGAACTTATAAGAAAATAGAATAAAACCCAGAGGGGTGTGTATATATATGCTTGTACATGAATGTGTAGTGTGACCTAAGTGTAAGTATAAGTAGCAAGATGTACCTGAAATCTTGCATGTTTATGAGACAGAAAAAAAAGACACCAGCAATCCTACAATCATGTAAAACAATTACAGGCTTTAGTCTTACACTCACTTGGCAGGATGGTAGTACCTCCCTGGACGATTGCTGTCTACCAACCTACTACTTAGGAAGATACCAGATATATTAAGCAAATTTCTAAATATGCTTGCAACAGATAAGTCAACTTTAGATATAAATCCAGATATACTCCTGTAAACCCTTTTGAGGCCTAGTTCCTAGGCCTATTGTGTATCCATATGCTCTTGTGCTACCCTCCACAGGATGGATATGAGGTGCACAATAAACTAGCCACTACCATCCACAGGATGGATATGAGGTACACAATAAACTAGCCACTACCATCTACAGGATGGATATGAGGTACACAATAAACTAGCCACTTCACGGACAAAATCTAGATATTTCTTTTGTGTCTAACAATGTTTTATTACAAGTAAACTACACTATCTGTGTACTTCATAAAAGAAATAACAATTTGAATTTGAATTCTGAAACATGTTAGACTGGAGACAATTGAATTTTATGGCTTAACATGCTGTTGGAGTGTGAGCAAGGTAACATTTATGAAGGGACTCAATGAATTGGTGGGCCAGACTTGAGTCCTGGAGGTGGGAAGTAAATTGCCTGCACTCTAAAGGATGGCCAGGAATGTTACAGTCCTGGAGGTGGGCAGTACAGTGCCTGTACTCTGAAGGATGGGTGAGGATGTTACAGTCCTGGATGTGGGCAGTACAGTGCCTGCACTCTGAAGGATGGGTGGGAATGTTACAGTTCAGAGGGACATTCACACTATGATAACAGTACACTCCAAGGTAAGACAGTTACTGAACGAGTGATAGAAAATATTTCCATTTTTTGGTCATCCTGTTTTTTGTGTTTAAAAAAATATTCATTCTACTTCTTACATATTTATGGACTATAATAATAACTTTAAAACTACAGTAATGTTACACAGTATAAATTTTTACTTGCTACTGGTAGTACATGACATGTACTATATGTGCACATTGCAATACATAATTACATTTATTCTACTCAAGTTTAAAATATTAGATAGTAGTATTTTCATGGGGAGAGCTAAACCTGTAGGGATTATGAAATGCTTGTGGGAGGGGGGAGGGATTGAAGACATTCAGGCTTATTCAGGAAGCTGGAGCACAGATCCAATTCCCTAGATTAAGAGCCCTTTATCAGCATCAAGGAGCCTCACTAGAGGGATGTTTTTTTAGAGGGAACATTAGTTATGAGTCCTGGAAATATTACACAAAGTCATACAAAATATTGTAGTATAATTGTGGAACCAGAACTTGTGGGGGGCGTTGACCCCTAAAATATTCTTTAGGTATCCTTTCAAGGATTTTATTAAATGGATTATTATTATATTTATGGGGAATCACTAAAACTGTAATGGTCAAGCAATATTTGGGAAATGGGAGGTAAATGGGTTTGATTCAATGATGGGGAGAATAGCTCCAATTCCTGGGATTAAAAGCTCTTCATTAGATATCCCTGTAAAGGGTTGCAACCTCCCATGTATTAACCTATGTAACCAAGACTAACAAAAAACAAAATGTAACTTGTTTTAAAACTCACTTAACGATTTTCAATGAATGTATCTCATATTAAGTGAATGTATCCCCAGTGTTAAGTGAATGTATCCCCAGTGTTAAGTGAATGTATTCCCAGTGTTAAGTGAATGTATCCCCAGTGTTAAGTGAATGTATCCCCAGTGTTAAGTGAATGTATCCCCAGTGTTAAGTGAATGTATCCCCAGTGTTAAGTGAATGTATCCCCAGTGTTAAGTGAATGTATCCCCAGTGTTAAGTGAATGTATCCCCAGTGTTAAGTGAATGTATCCCGTGTTAAGTGAATGTATCCCCAGTGTTAAGTGAATGTATCCCCAGTGTTAAGTGAATGTATCCCCAGTGTTAAGTGAATGTATCTCCAGTGTTAAGTGAATGTATCCCCAGTGTTAAGTGAATGTATCCCCAGTGTTAAGTGAATGTATCCCCAGTGTTAAGTGAATGTATCCCCAGTGTTAAGTGAATGTATCCCCAGTGTTAAGTGAATGTATCCCCTGTATTAAGTTAAATACATTTAGACATCACAAGTTAAGCACATTTGAAGTTATACAATCATTGAGCTGTTTAATAACGTGTGAAAAAGCCATCATTTGTACAGATGTTTTCTATACCAACTTGTTGTAACTTAAAAGTTACTAATGAAACTCGTCTGTAAAATGTTACTAATATGAAAAAAGACAATAAAAAGCATGGTGGAGGTAAAACATGAAGGCTGGCAGAAACATGAGTGAGTTTGGTCTGCCTGAAGACCACAGTTTTCAGTCAAGGACCTCAGGGATGGATATCATGACCTCTGAGATGATGGACAATACTTTCCCCAATCAGTAAGTATAGCATGAAGAAATGCTATACTTAGGGACTCGTGGAGAGCTCTGAGGTAATAGGAACACACTGATAGTTCTTCCAAAAAGCAACTGCAGAGACGACAGACATTACTGAGTGGCCCTAGTAGTGATCAGTGAAGAGGGGCCAGGAGCTACGACTTGACCCCTGCAACCACAATTAGGTGAGTACCAGAGTCACTTCATGTCACAACCTGTGTGGTCATCACAAGGAACATGTATATAACCTGGGTTATCAGTGTATATAACCTGGCTTATCAGTGTATATAACCTGGGTTATTTGTGTATTGTTCCAGTCACGGTATTGTGTCTCTTTATTCTTTTTGAAGGAAATACTAGAAACCAGATATATGGGTAACTAAATATATTCATGAAACTAATTAAAAACCTCCAGATCAATGAGTTATTAGTATAAAAGGTCATAAGACATGTCACTACTGAATTGCTAATCATCTAAAGTGAAGTCATATGGTTGGAATAATTCCCGGATTTTGTTACGAAGTCTTGTTTCCTCTTCCCTGGAAGACTTGCACTCCCGCCAGTCAACCCGCTCAGGTACGTTTAGTATTGACTCACTTGCTAGTACCTCCCTGAAATAGCAAGAAAATTTATAAGAAATACAAATACAGGTGGGCCCAGCTTATACAGCAGTTTAGGTTCTAGACTACTGCCGTAAGGCGAAAATTGCTGTAAAGTGACATATAGCATTTTTTCATTTTTGAATGCATATAAAAGCTTGATAGCATGTTTACACTATCATATATTAAGTGAACAATAGAGCTAGGTCTAAAAAATGCATATACAGTACATGCATTACTTACCTTAAAATATTTTCATATTTAGCATGTAATGAGTGGTGAATATATTTACTGTATGAAGTCTGAATAAATGAAGAATGTGTATACAGTGGGCCCTTGAAAAATCGTCTCCCTTGAGTATCGTGAAATTTGAAAATCGTGATCTTTTTTCCCCAAAATATTGGCTTGATTTTCGTGATTTGGCTTAAAAATCGGCGATCGTATGAAACACATCCGAGCGGCCTCCCAGCCACCACGGGCACCCAAACACCATTCAGCGTCAGTCTGGCATTGTATCTTGGTGAGTGACGATCACCTCATGCGTTCATATGATAAATTTCTTAATATTTCATTCGTTTTAGTGCTTGCAACTGCTAAATAAGCCACCATGGGCCCAAAGAAAGCTCCTAGTGCCAGCCTTTTGGTAAAGAAAGTGAGAAACACGAATGAAGTTAAGAAAGAGATCATAGAAAAATATGAAAGTGGAGTGCGTGTGGCGGAGCTCTCCAGGATGTATGGGAAGGCCCATTCCATCATCACTTCCATTGTGTTGAAGAAAGAGGAAATCAAGGAAGCTGATGTTGCGAAAGGGGTGAATATGCTAACGAAAAGAGATTGCAAATAATCGAAGAAGTTGTTGCTTTTGTGGATCAGACAAAAAGAGTTAGCAGGAGATAGTGTTACGCAGTCAATAATTTGTGAAAAGGTAAGGCAGTTGCATAACGATCTCGTAAAGAAAAGTCCTGGAACAAGTGCTGATCTAGGTGAATTCAAGGCCAGCAAAGGCTGGTTCGAAAATTTCAAGAAGCAAAGTGGCATACACAATGTTGTAAGGCATGGAGAGGCTGCAAGTTCTGACAAATGTGCGGCTGAAAAATCTGTGCACGAATTCAAGGGGTACATAGAGGTTGAACAATTCAAACCCCAACAAGTGTTCAATTGTGATGAAACAGGCCTCTTTTGGAAGAAAATGCCAAAGAGGACCTACATCACGAAGGAGGAAAATGCACTGCCAGGACACAAGCCTATGAAAGACAGGCTAACTCTCATGTTGTGTGGTAATGCTAGTGGGAATTTCAAAGTGAAGCCTTTACTGGTGTATCACTCTGAAAATCCCAGAGTGTTCAAGAAAAACAGTGTTGCCAAGGCTAATTTGTGTGTGATGTGGAAGGCTAACAGTAAGGCATGGGTCACGAGGGAAATTTTCCTTGATTGGTTCAATGAAGTGTTTGGCCCCAGTGTGAAGAAATACCTCCTGGAAAATAAATTGCCACTTAAGTGCCTCCTGGTAATGGACAATGCTCCTTCTCATCCTCGAGACTTGGAAGAGCAAATGGTGAAGGATTTTAAGTTCATCAAAGTGAAGTTCTTGCCCCCTAATACCATTCCTCTCCTCCAGCCCATGGACCAGCAGGTCATTTCAAACTTCAAAAAACTCTACACCAAAGCAATGTTTCAAAGGTGTTTTGACATAACCTCAGACTCTGAATTGACCCTAAAAGAGTTCTGGAAAGATCGCTTCAATATCCTCCATTGCATACGCCTTATAGGTAAGGCTTGACAGGAAGTGACTTCCAGGATGATGAACTCTGCTGGGAGAAAATTGTGGCCAGATTGTGTCCTCGACAAAGATTTTGAAGGGTTTGAGGCTGGCCCTGACATCCCTATGCCAGTTGTGGAAACTATTGTGGCATTGGGGATGTCCATGGGGTTGGAGGTTAGTGGTGAGGATGTGGAAGAGTTGGTGGAGGACCACAATGAAGAGCTAACCACTACAGAGCTGCAAGAGCTTCATCTGCAACAGCAACAGACCACAGCTCAGGAAATTGCTTCAGAGGAGGAGGAAGGGAGAGGGAAGAAGTGGTCTGGTGGCTAGAGCTCTCGCTTCACAAACGGAGGGCCCGGGTTCGATTCCCGGCGGGTGGAAACATTTCGACGTGTTTCCTTACACCTGTTGTCATGATCACCTAGCAGCACAAATAGGTACCTGGGTTGTTAGTCGACTGGTGTGGGTCGCATCCTGGGGGACAAGATTAAGGACCCCAATGGAAATAAGACAGACAGTCCTCAATGACGCACTGACTTTCTTGGGTTATTCTGGGTGGCTAACCTTCCGGGGTTAAAAATCCGAAGAAATCTTATCTTATCTTATCAGAGATTAAGGAGATGTGTGCAATATGGACTAGGATGGAAAGATTTGTGGAGGAGCATCACCCTGACAAAGCTGTTGCAGGCCGTGTATGCGACATGTTCAATGACAATGTCTTGTCACATTTTAGGGACATTTTAACCCTTTCGGGGTTGGTGCCGTACTAGTATATGTTTTACGAGCAGGGGTCGGTGCCGTACTAGTACGCGTAAATTCTAGCGGCCTCAAATTAAGCAGGAAATGGCTGGTAGGCCTACATATGAAAGAATGGGTCTGTGTGGTCAGTGTGCGCAGTATAAAAAAAATCCTGCAGCACACTGCATAATGAGAAAAAAAAAACTCCGACCGTTTTTTTTGTTTAAAACAGTGACTTTGCAGTCTATTTTCGTATGGTATTTATTAATGTATTCTCGTTTTCTTGGTCTCATTTGATAGAATGGAAGATATATTACAGAAATAGAGATTATTTTGATTGGTTTGACAATGACAAGTACCTTGAAATTGAGCTCAAAGTAGCGAAAATGTTCGATTTTAGCCGATGTTCAAGAGTAAACAAACCACACCATGTGTTCAATACACATCAACTGGCGAGTCTAATATTCTTGCACAAGTGCGCTGATATTATTTATACCATTTTTACAATGATGCAGTTGTATACACAACAGTAAATCTTCTATTTTTTGTGAGAATAAAAATTCAAAATGGAAAGCAAAAGTAATGTAAAAGGGGCCTGGAGACGTGACTAATGAACAGAGAAGATGTTATTTTAGTGCCAGGAATGTCTGGCTTGTTTATTCTGGACCCTATTTTGAAATTGGCATCTTTTTAAATTTGTGTGAAATTGGCCAAATTGCCATTTTCTGACCACTATTTTGGGTAGTTGAAATTGGTAAACAGGCAGTTTCTTGTACTCAATCGATAGAAGAAATGGAGTTCTAGCGAAATAGCTATGATTTTAGTGGACTGGAATATTGGAATTGGCCAAAAATAGGGTTCAAAGTGGGCGAAATAGCCGATGCATAAACATCTTCAAGACCGATAACTTCGCGAGAGCATAATTCCGTAAGTTTTCATTCAAATTTCATACTTTTGGTGTCATTATGATCGGAAAAAGATTCTCTATCATTTCATAAGAAAAAATTATTTTTTTTTTTTTCCAAAAAATTTTCGACCCTGAGAACGTGTTTCTGAGAAGGCCTGTCGACCCCCAAAGGGTTAAAGAACCGCCAGAAACAGACCTTTCTGGACAGTTATTTTGTAAGACAGAGGTCCAGTGACTCTCAACCTGGTCCTAGTGGCATTAAAAACCAAAGAAGGGAAGTAACCCTGGAAAAGGACTTGGTACCTGAAGTGTTAATGGAAAGGGATTCCCCTTCCAAACACTAGCAACTCCTCCTTCCTCTCCCCTCCTCCCGTCTTCCACACATGAACAACTCTTCAATAAAGGTAAGTGTCATGGTTTTTCCTGTTTAATTTTTCATATGTCATTGTTTTCTGTGTAATTAAATGTATATTTAATGTGTAAAAAATTTTTTTGTTAATACTTTTGGGTGTCTGGAACGGATTAATTTGATTTACATTATTTCTTATGGGGAAAATGTTTTAGAAAATCGTGAATTTTGAATTTTGGCAGACTCTCTGGAACGGATTAATCACGATTTTCAAGGGTCCACTGTAATTGAAAACTGTTGCATTAGTGAAACACCATAAAGCAGGGCTAGCCTGTTCTCTATTACTTTTATGCAGTACAGGCATACCTCTCTAATATGATGCTCACTTTAGAGCACTTTACTCATACAGCTCTTTTCAATTACGTACAGCCTCTCCTCACTTAATGACGGAGTTCCGTTCCTAAGACCACGTTGTTAAACGAATTCGTCGCTAAGTGAGGAGCATACTATAATGGTAGTGAGTTTGTGTCAGCCATCTTTGATATTGTTTTAATATCACCTTTGTACCATTTATAAAATTTCTGGTATATATTTAACCCTTTCAGGGTCGAGAACCCCGATCCTTAACTCGTTTTCAGGGTCAAAACATTTTCGGAAAAAAAAAATGATTTTTTCTTATGAAATGATAGAGCATCTTTTTCCGATAATAATGACACCAAAAGTATGAAATTTTGTGAAAAACAATGGAATTATGCTCTCGCAAAGTTAGCGGTATCGATGATATTTACGCATCGGCGATTTCGCCCACTTTGAGCCCTATTTTCGGCCAATTCCAATGTTTCAGTCTACTAAAATCATAGCTATTATTCTAGAATTCCATTTGTTCTATCGATTGAGTACAGTAGGGCCCCGCTTTTCAGCGTTTCGTCTTTCGGCGTTCTGTTCATACGGCGAGTTCAAATTATGACCAAAACTTTTGTATACGGCGAGCGTCTTTCAGATACGGCGCGCGCCACCCGGTTTGTTTACATTTTCCGTGAGCACATCTCTCTATTATGTAATCATCACTCTTGGGCACATTAAATGTCCAATTTTACGTCAGTAGAGATATTTTCATTAATCCATCTATGATATATTCTTCAAAATTATATGAGAAACACGTTACATAGCATATAAACATGCTGTTTATATGCTATGTTTATATGCTATATAGGTGTGGTTGCCGGGCGGAGGGAAAACATTACGTAATACTAATAATAATCACTTGCGCACATTAAATGTCTTATTTTACGTTAATATAGACATTTTCATTAATCCATCTATGATATATTCTTCAAAATTATATGAGAAACACGTTACATAGCATATAAACATGCTGTTTATATGCTATGTAGGTGTGGTTGCCGGGCGGAGGGAAAACATTACGTAATACTAATAATAATCACTCTTGCGCACATTAAATGTCTTATTTTACGTTAATATAGACATTTTCATTAATCCATCTATGATTTTTTCTTCAAAATTATATAGGAAACATGCTGTTTATATGCTATGGTGTTGCCGGGCAGAGGGAAAACATTACGTAATATTAATAATAATCACTCTTGGGCACATTAAATGTATTATTTTACGTTAATATAGACATTTTCATTAATTCATCTATGATATTTTCTTCAAAATAATTTAAAAAATGCGTTACATAGCATATAAACATGATACATACACCCACAGAATAAAAATTGACAAATATGATACGTATTTGTTTACCAAGCGACTTTATAGAAGTCGGAAGAATTACGTTTTCTCTAGTCAAACATTGAGGGATAACTGTAGAAAAATATTCCTTTCACATGCCTTCACTCTATATATAGTTATTCACGACCCTTGTGGGTTTAGCACTTCTTTTTTATTATGATAATAATAATGGTAATACTATCATTAACTCTAAAAATAGTGTGTTGCATGAGAATGGGAGTGTTGTTGTTTGGTTATTTTGTACTAACTTGTACACAATGTAAGAGTATTTGTATTGTGAGGTAATTATTATTATAATAAAAAAATTATTTTGAGGTAAAAGTCTCACAAACTCTTACAAACATATGTGAATGAACTAAAAGTGGACACGTATTAATCGCATTCATTTCGCCTGACCGAGTGATCGCCCACTACCTGTTCAGTTTGTTTTTTTACCTTCTCTGAACTCCGTATCTCGTTCTCTCTCTCGTTTACTCTTTCGTTTACTAGTTGGCTCTCATTGACTATGGCGTCTAAGATTAGTTGTGATAAAAAGAGGAGTCGTAAGCCTCTTACTTTAAGTGCCAAGTTAGAAATGATTAAACTCAGTGAACTGACTTTTTTGGGTTATCCTGGGTTGTCTACGCATATTTGCTATGTATGATAATCTATGTAACTGTATTTGTGTATACCTGAATGAACTTACTAACAAGGTATATGTTGATCGCTGAGATAGCCATCAAATACAGTTACATATAGCAGCATATGTGTAGAGAACCCAGGATAACCCAAGAGTGTACTCACCTAATTGTGGTTGCAGGGGTCGAGACTTAGCTCCTGGCCCGGCCTCTTCACTGACCGCTACTAGGTCCTCTCTCTCCCTGCTCCATGATCTTTATCATACCTCATCTTAAAGCTATGTATGGTTCCTGCCTCCACTACATCACTTGCCAGACTATTACACTTCCTGACTACTCTATGGCTGAAGAAATGCTTCCTAACATCCCTTTGACTCATCTGAGTCTTCAACTAACACTCTTGCTAGGAGCTAATGCTGCTGGGGATTGCAAGTTAAAACCTATGATAATTTATCACTCAGAGAATCCTAGGGCCCTAAAGAACTATGCAAAAGGTAGCCTCCCTGTTTATTATAAATCCAATTCAAAAGCTTGGATGACTACTGATCTTTTCATAAATTGGTTCACAGACTATTTTAAGCCAATGTTAATACTTTAAGGTAAGTAATAAGTGTACTCTGTGTGTATCTTACTTTTTATTGTGTTTTTTAATGCCTAGTGCTATTGCTAACTTAATATAAGTTAATGTAAGCTTGTTGTCTGGCATTTATATGCATTTAGAAGTGGAAAAAAATGGCGTTCTGCTTTTCGGCGATGTCTGCTTTAACGCACTAGCCTGGAACCTAACCTGCCGTATAAGTGGGGCCCTACTGTACAAGAAACTACCAATTTACCGATTTCAACTACCCAATAAAGTGGTCAGAAATTGGCAATATTGATAATTTCACACAAATTTCAAAAGATGCCAATTTCAAAATAGGGTCCAAAATAAACAAGACAGACATTCCTGGCACTAAAATAACATTTTATCTGTTCATTTGTCACGTCTCCAGGCCCCTCTTACATTACTTTTGCTTTCCATTTTGAATTTTTATTCTCACAAAAAATAGAAGATTTTCTGTTATGTATACAACTGCATCATTGTAAAGATGGTATAAATAATATCAGCGCACTTGTGCAAGAATATTAGTCTCGTCAGTTGATGTGTATTGGACGCGTAGTTTGATTTGTTTACTCTTGAACATCGGCAAAAATCGAACATTTTCGCTACTTTGCACTCAATTTCTAGGTACTTGTCATCGAGAAACCAATCAAAATTATCTCTATTTCTCTAATATATCTTCCATTCTATCAAATGAGACCAAGAAAACAAGAATACAACCATAAATACCATATGAAAATAGACTGCAAAGTCGCTGTTTTAAACCAAAAACACGGTCAGAGTTTTTTTTTCCCTCATTATGCACTGTGTACTGCAGGATTTTTTTTATACTGCGCACACTGACCGCACAGACCCATTCTCTCACATCTAGGCCTACCAGCCTGTTTCTGCTTGATTTGAGGGTGCTAGAATTTAGGCGTACTAGTACATCAAACACCCTGGTGCGTAAGACGTACTAGTACATCAAAAACCCTGAAAGGATTAAATGTTTATACAGTAGTGTACTGTATATTGAAATAAACAGAAGAGAGGAAATCAGCTCTAATATACATTTAGGTATGAATACTTGTCAGAGGAAAAAAGGCCCCCTTCCATACCACCAATTCGACGACATTCATCTTTGCAAATATTCAGGGTCTAAAGCCAGCGACGAACAACAAAATACCTTACATCTGTGGACTGCTTACAGAGTCAAATGCAATGTTTGCTGTTTTCATAGAGACCCCCATAAAGGATCACTTGGACAATGAAATATGGATCCCGGGTTACAACCTATACAGATGTGACAGAGTGAACCGGCAAAAGGAGGGGGTTGGCCTGTATATCACAGAGTCACTTATATGCTCAGAACTACTAAATGTCTCGAGTGATGTTGAAGTTTTAGCAGTAAAGATCGAGAACCAAAACCTGGTCATTGTGGTTGTATATACAAACCTCTGGATGCAACGTCCCAACAATTCCAGGAACAGCTTTTGAAAATTGACCACTGTCTGGAAAACCTTCCAGCTCCTGCCCCCAACATCTTGCTCCTGGGGGATTTCAATCTAAGGCACCTAAAATGAAGGAATATAGCAAATAATGTTGTAGCAGAGATAACACCAGGAGGCAGCTCAGATGAAAACTCGCACACACATGAGCTTTTAAATCTCTGCACCAAATTCACCTTAAACCAGCAAATAATAGAGCCTACAAGATTGGAGAATATGCTGGGCCTCATCTTCACTAACAATGATGATCTGATACGAAATGTCATCATATCAAAAACAATATACTCAGATCACAACATAAAAGAGGTCTAGACATGTATGCGGGGGGCCCCAGACCGACAAAATGTGATCAGTTGCGAGGGAGCCTTCACCAAATTCAACTTCAATAACAAAAACATAAGGTGGGACCAAGTAAACCAAGTCCTAAATGATATAAACAGGGAAGATAGCCTAAGCAACACGGATCCTAACCTATGTCTAGAACAAATTAACTCTGTGGCACTTGAGGTATGCTCAAGGCTTATTCCCTTAAGGAAAAGGAGGAGATGTAAGCTAGAAAGAGAAAGGCTCTCCCTATAAAGGTGAAGGCAAAGAATAACAGAGCGGCTACAATAGGCCAATATATCTGAAATACGTAGGGAGACACTGGTCAGAGAAATAGCAAACATCGAACTAAAGCTAAAGGAATCCTACAGAAGTCAAGAAACATGGGAAGAACTAAAAGTCATAAATGAAATTGAAAGAAACCCAAAGTATTTCTTTCCTTATGCCAAATCAAAGTCGAGAACAACATCCAGTACTGGGCCCCTACTTAAACAGGATGGGTCCTACACAGATGACAGCAAGGAAATGAGTGAGATACAAAAGTCCCAATATGACTCGGTTTTTAGTGAGCCGCTAACCAGAATGAGAGTCGAACCTAAATGAATTTTTTATGAGAAAGACACAGAATTTGGTAGGCACACACCTATCTAATATTATCCTGACCCCAAATGACTTCGAAAAGGCGATAAATGACATGCCCATACATTGTGCCCCAGGCCCAGACTCATGGAACTCCATGTTCATCAAGAACTACAAGAAGCCCCTATCACGTGCTTTTAACATCCAATGGAGAGGGAGCATGGATACTGGGGTCGTCCCACAGTTACTAAAAACAACAGACACAGCCCCACTTCACAAAGGGGGAGGCAGTAAAGCAATAGCAAAGAACTACAGACTAATAGCACTAATGTCCCATATCATAAAAATCTTTGAAAGGGTTCTAAGAAGCAAGATCGCCACCCATCTAGATACCCATCAGTTACTCAACCCAGGGCAGCATGGGTTTAAAGCAGGTCGCTCCTGTCTATCCCAACTACTGGACCACTACGACAAGGTCCTGGATGCTCTAGAAGACAAACAGAATGCAGATGTAATATACACAGACTTTGCAAAAGCCTTTGACAAGTGTGACCATGGTGTAATAGCGCACAAAATGCATGATAAAGGAATAACAGGAAAAGTTGGTAGATGGATCTATAATTTTCTAACAAATAGAACACAAAGAGTAGTAGTAGTCAACAGAGTAAAGTCTGAGGCGGCTACGGTGAAAAGCTCTGTTCCACAAGGCACAGTACTCGCCCCCATCTTGTTCCTCATCTTCATATCGGACATAGACAGGGATATAAGCCACAGTGCCGTGTCTTCCTTTGCAGATGACACCCGAATCTGCAAGACAGTCACCTCCATTGAAGACACTGCAAGACTCCAGGCGGACATCAACCAAATCTTTAAATGGGCTGCAGAAAACAATATGAAGTTCAATGATGAGAAATTTCAATTACTCCAATATGGAAAATGGGAGGAAATTAAAATTAAAATTTCATCGGAATATAAAACAAATTCCAACCACACAAAAGAGCAAAAAACTAATACCAAAAACCTGGGAGTGATCATGTCAGAGGATCTCACCTTCAAGGACCATAACATTGTATCAATAACATCTGCTAGAAAAATGACAGGATGGATAATGAGAACCTTCAAAACCAGGGATGCCATGCCCATGATGACACTCTTCAGGTCGCTTCTTCTATCTAGGCTGGAATATTGCTGCACACTAACAGCACCTTTCAAGGCAGGTGAAATTGCTGACCTAGAAAATGTACAGAGAAGCTTCATGGCACACATAACTGCGATAAAACACCTCAATTACTGGGAACGCTTGAAGTCCCTAAACCTGTACTCCCTAGAACGCAGGCGGGAGAGATACATGATTATATACACTTGGAAAATCCTAGAGGGTTTAGTACCAAACTGCACACAAAAATCACTCACTACGAAAGCAAAAGACTCGGCAGACGATGCAACATCCCCCAATGAAAAGCAGGGGTGCCACTAGCACGTTAAGAGACAACACAATAAGTGTCAGGGGCCCAAGACTGTTCAACTGGCTCCCAGCATACATAAGGGGGATTACCAATAGACCCCTGGCTGTCTTCAAGCAGGCACTGGACAGGCACCTAAAGTCGGTACCTGACCAGCCGGGCTGTGGTTCGTATGTTGGATTACGTGCGGCCAGCAGTAACAGCCTGGTTGATCAGGCCCTGATCCACCATGAGGCCTGGTCCCAGACCGGGCCACGGGTGCGTTGACCCCCGGAACTCTCTCCAGGTATACTCCAGAGAGCCCATTGTAAGTCTGAGGTGTCAGTAAACGACTACGTCGCTAAGTGAGGAGAGGCTGTGTATTCATATTTATTATTTTTGGTGGTGATGTACATATCAGCTGATTCCAAGCTGAACTGAGTATTTTTTATTTAAATTTTTTTTGCATCGTTTTTAGGCCCAGCACTACTGAGCACTTACTAAATGATAGTGTAATATGGTTTTAGGCTTTTATATGCACTAGCAAGTGAAAAAAAAAGAAAAAAAAAAGGAAGAAAGAAAGAAAAGAAAAAAAATAGTGTGTGATTAACTTTATGGTGGTACGTATTCACTTTACAGAAGTGATCATGAACCTAACCCACCATATTAGTGAGGTATTCCTATACACAGATAATGTACCTTTCTTGGAAATTCTATGTAAAATTCTCACATACAGTTTGCAGCAAATTTCTTGGGTTATATTATTTAGGTTAGAAAGAACAGAAAAGTCATAATACCGTGGCTGGAACAAGTGATCAACAACCAACAATTAGGAGAGGAAATTATGATATCTTAGTCCCTCCTGGACCATTGTCAGATAATAAGGGTGAGTGGTGCACTTCGGAGTCTGTGGAGACAAAGAACTTTGTCCATGGAAGCAAAGACGGGAATGTATGAGAGTATAGTTATACCAACACTCTTATATGGGTGTGAAGCATGGGTGGTGAATGTTGCAACAAGGAGAAGGCTGGAGGCAGTGGAGATGTTATATCTGAGGGCAATGTGTGGTGTAAATATAATGCAGAGAATCCATAGTTTGGAAATTAGGAGGAGGTGTGGGGTTACCAAAAGTATTATCCAGAGGGATGAGGAGGTTTGGACATTGAGTGGATGGAAAAAATAGAATGACTTGGAGAGCGTATAAATTTGTAGTGGAAGGAAGATGGGGTAGGGGTCGTCCTAGAAAGGTTAAAGTGAGGGGCTTGGACTTCTAGCAAGTCTGCGTGAGAGTGTTAGATAGGAGTGAGTGGAGACAAATGGTTTTTAGGACTTGACGTGCTGTTGGAGTGTGAGCAAGATAACATTTATGAAGGGATCTAGGGAAACTGGCAAGCTGGACTTGAGTCCTGGAGATGGGAAGTACAGTGCCGGCACTGTGAAGGGGGGTGTTAATGTTGCAGCTTTATAACTAATGTAAGCACACCTCTAGCAAGACAGTGATGGATTGAATGATGATGAAAGTTTTTCTTTTTAGGGTCACCCTCCCTTGGTAAGAGATGCCGATGTGTTGATAATAAAAAATAAAAAAATATTATTATTAATCAGTTAGTCAGACTGGAGTCCGAGAGGTGGGAAGTGCAGTGCATGCACTCTAAGGATGATGTTAGTTCTCTTTTTTTTTTTTAACACACTGGCTGTTTCCCACTGAGGCATTGTGACCCCAAAAAAGAAGAAACAGTGTCACCATCACTCACTCCATCCCTGCCTTGCCAGAGGTGTGCTGATATGACAGCTCAGATACCCCTTCAAACTGATATCTTCCCACCCTCTACTTCAGAGTGCAGTTCTAGAGGTGGAAAGTAAAGTGCCTGCACTCTGAGGGAAGAGTGTGGATGGTGTAGTTGGAAGGGTCAGTTGAACTGTAATGTGTGTGCACTTCTGGCAAGACAGCTACTGGATGAATGATGGTAAATGATTACTCTTTATAAGTAGCCTTACATCAGCATGAGACAGCAGGTGTATTAAAATAATAACAATAACAACAACAATAATAATAATATTCCATGGGGAGGTGGAACAGAATTCTTCCTCAGTAAGCCATGCAAGTCATAATAGGCAACTAAAATGCCAGGAACAAGGGGCTAGTAACCCCTTCTCCTGTATACATTACTAAATTTAAAAAGAAAAACTTTCGTTTTTCTTTTTAGGTCATCCTGCCTCGGTGGGATAATGCCGGTTTGTTGAAAGAAATAATTATTATTATTATTATTATTATTATTAAGAAATCTTACCTTCCAAACTGAAGTGGAAAATGTTTCTTTATCCTATGGAAGAGCTTCTGACCGGTGGGAAGCTCAGCGTAAAAGAATGGCACTCCTGAGGGTGCCACCTGTGCGATGTCAGACATCCTGGGGATCTCATCCACTGCAATGCCATTACTCTCAGCAGCATCCTGTGAAATGGCACCATAGACAATGTTATTATTTGCCTTATTAAATTATAATTATCGTGGGTTAAAATATACTGTCTTGCATGGGCGGTGAGGGGGAGTGCCTTGGTACTGGTGAAGGGCTCTTGATGCAAGGAATTGGAGCTAATCTTCCCTTCCTTGGATCAAACCTAATTACCTCCAACTCTCCAGATACTTATGACCACTATAGATTCAGTGCTTCTCTATAATAATAATAATAATATCAATAATAATAATAATATCAATAATAATAATAATATCAATAATAATAATAATATCAATAATAATAATAATATCAATAATAATAACACCAACAACAACATTAATAATAATAATGATAATTTAAAAAAGACAGTATGATGTTAGGTCTAAATAGAGATAATTCTTGAACCATCAAACAAAAACTTTATTTCTATTAAGTGGAGTACAGTATGTACTGTATATTATACAATTAACCCTTTCAGGGTCGGAACCCCTGATGTCAAACTTGCTCTCAGGGTTGGATAATGTTAAAAAAAAAAGCTTACAAAATAATAGAGAATCTTTTTCCAAAGGTAATGATACCAAAAGTACGAAATTTCATGGAAAACTTATGGAATTATGCTCTCGCAAATTTAGCGGTCTTGGCAATATTTACATATCTGGAAGTCACTGCTGAAAATCTCCAGAGCCACTCTCTCTCCCAGCATCTTCAAAACTACCATTAAAAAACACCTCTTCCTAATGTATCCCAACATTAGCTAAATATGAGAAATTTTTTATTTAGTTTTTATTAGCACATCGGCCGTTTTCCACCAGAGGCTTGCTAACACTACAGTTATAAAACTGCAACATTAACACCCCTAATTCAGAGTGCAGACACTGTACTTCCCATCTCCAGGACTCAAGTCCAGCTTGCCGGTTTCCCTAGATCCCTTCATAAATGTTACCTTGCTCACACTCCAACAGCACGTCAAGTCCTAAAAACCACTTGTCTCCATTTGCTCCTATCTAACACTCTCACGCACGCTTGCTGGAAGTCCAAACCCCTCGCACACAAAAACCATATTCTCACTGTCACAAACATATGGAAAATAATATATTCTTATTCTCAATATATGTAATTCTCACAACTGTTAAAACACTGAATGTGTCCACATTATGTTAATATGCTAGAATTCTCATTAACTATGTTCATAATCAAACCTGTAATTCTTAAAGCAATTGAACTTGATAAAAGCCATATACGTAGTACAGTAGACCCTCATTTAGCACGGTAGTTACGTTCCTGAAAAACGTCGTTAGATAAAATCGTGTTAAATAAATAAAATAACTTATGAGAAAAATAGGGTTATGTCCCTGGGAGTCCCCAAAAAGCCAAACAAGTTTTTTTTAGACCAACAGATCTTACAAAAATAAAAGTGAATATGTAATTGTAGTTCATTATCGTGATGTATTATGTTGCTTTTACTGCTTAAGACTACAAATGTAACAGAAATAATTGTATTTACCTTAAATTGTGGGTGCTGGTGTTTGTGGATGATTGTGAAGAGAGTGGAGAATTATGCTGTGGCCCTACTGGGCTGAGGTGGATAGTAAAGGTTCTGGAACTGAAGTCGATGGTTGTACTGAGTGTCTCTAACTTTAAGTCATTCAGTAAGTCAGTCAAGTCATTCAGTAAGTAAGTCAGTTAAGTCATTCAGTAAGTCAGTCAAGTCATTCAGTAAGTCAGTCAGTCAAGTCATTCAGTAAGTCAGTCAAGTCATTCAGTAAGTCAGTCAAGTCAGTCAGTAAGTCAGTCAGTAATTCAGTCAGTCAAGCCATTCAGTAAGTCAGTCAAGTCATTCAGTAAGTCGGTCAAGTCATTCAGTATGTCAGTCAAGTCATTCAGTAAGTCAGTCAAGTCATTCAGTAAGTCAGTCAAGTCATTCAGTATGTCAGTCAAGTCATTCAGTAAGTCAGTCAAGTCATTCAGTAAGTCAGTCAAGTCATTCAGTAAGTCAGTCAAGTCATTCAGTAAGTCAGTCAGTAAGTCAGTCAAGTCAGTCATTCAGTCAGTCAGTCATTCGGTAAGTCATTCAGTAGGTCAGTCAGTCACACAAACTTATGTTTACATCTTTTTATGTGTACAAAGTAACACTTCATTATGGCCACAGGTTATGTCTTGTCTAATATCTTTGTTTTCTTCGTTAATTCTAAGACTTAAATGCTTATACCTTTTCTTGCCACTTTGAGCAACACTGGTATGCCTACTGGGTGTCATGATTGCTTGGCAGATACAAGATATAGTAATTTAAAGATCAAAACACAATTCACTCTGTCTTATTCTTCACAAACAGCTGGCTTGACGCGTATGAACTACAAATGCTGGGATGGTGGGGTGGTGTCGGGGGGTAGCTGGGGAAGGTGGGTGGTCTCCCCCGCTGAACCACAACAAGGCGGCCGCTTGAGGGAATGGGAATTTGTTTTTCCTTCCCGAAAACTGTAAGTAAGTTTATTCAGGTATACACAGATACAGTTACAAAGATTATCATACATAGCAGCATATGTGTAGAGAACCTAGGCTAACCCAAAAAAGTCAGTGACTTATTTCCATTCTGTCTGAC
The DNA here is from genome assembly GCA_009830355.1 of Cherax destructor. Classification (NCBI taxonomy): domain Eukaryota; kingdom Metazoa; phylum Arthropoda; class Malacostraca; order Decapoda; family Parastacidae; genus Cherax; species Cherax destructor. Next base: position 21,489 of record WNWK01010131.1, on the reverse strand, counting down.
TTTTTTGGGTTATCCTAGGTTCTCTACACATATGCTGCTATGTATGATAATCAATGTAACTGTATCTGTGTATACCTGAATAAACTTACTTACAGTTTGCGGGAAGGAAAACAAATTCCTTTCCTCTAAGCACGAGGATTGGGCTTACACTTGAAATCACCTGATGCATTACCGCAAAGGAACAAGGTGAAGCGATCCTTTGCTGTCTTGAAGCCTGGTGCACTTTTCTCTTGCTGACTGATATAAGTTCATGTTGGCATTTTCTTCCAGAAAACACTTGTCTCGTCAGCATTAAACACTTGATGTGGCTCATAGCCACCCTCAGTAGGACTCCCCTACTGACTCAATGGTTTAACCCACCGCGGGCGACCGCGTGCTCAAAATTTTTTCCCCTCCAGTCGAACCGTGTAATATCAGTTTTACGTCGTGTTAGATAAGAATGTGCCGCAATTCTTCAATCGTGCAATACCCATAACGTGCAACATAAATTCGTGCTCAATGAGGGTCTACTGTATGTACTAAAAGAATGTTCAGTTCTTTTGTATTCACTGTAACTCCTAATGTTATATTTACAACCACCTAAGAGACTGTATATACTATAACCAATTAATTAATCACTGCCTTACTAATCTTAAGTTAGCCTCAAGTTTGCCTGAAATACTCTGCATATTAAGGGGCTTCCTGCATGCACACCTAAATGTCATTCACCTTTGTACATTGTATCATGCTGAAATAAAGAATCTTTAATCTTTAAAATAAAGCAGACAGGCTTTATTGAGTTATCCTGGGTTACTAAGTTTATGGGTTAATTATGAATTAAAATATGTTTACTATATAAACAAACTAGGAAATTCTTGGACATCGGGAACAAGGAATTTCCTAACCAAAATGTTTAGGAATTGACTAGAATGAAATACAACATTAAAAATAAACAAAGATAAATTTTGTTGAGATTAAGAAAGAAGTTTTGGAGACTAATAAAGTTGAGAAAGCCCAGGAAACAAATAAATTTAACAGTTAAAACAGGGAGGTGGAAGTATTGGGAAAATAGGGAAAATATTTTGAGGAGCTGGTAAATGCTGATGAAGATGGGGAAGCTGTGATTTTGTGCATTGGCCAGGGAGGTATAACATCTTTTAGGAGTGAGGAAAAGCCAGATGCAAGCGTGGAAGAGGTGCCTGCACTATAACGGATGAGTGAGGATGTTATAGTCCTGGAGGTGGGAAACAGAGTGCATGCACTCTGAAGGATGGGTGAGGATGTTACAGTCCTGGAGGTGAAAAGTACTGTGTCTGAACTTTGACAGATGGCTGGGGGATGTTACAATTCAGAGGGCCATCTGAATTATGTCAGCATGCTTCTGACAAAACAATGATTGAACGAATGATGGTGAATGTGTTTCCTCTTCTTTGAGAGGCAACCCACTTCGGTTGAAGATAGCTGATGTGTTAAAAGACAAAAGACCACTACATATACGAACCATGAATGCTTCTTGGAGGTGTGGGGCAGCATCGGTAGGTATTGGCACAACTTGTACTTGTAAATGCTGAGAGTGATAGTTCCTCTCAAAGAAAACAACATCCTGGCCATTCTTTCTGAACATTTTTCTCAGAGCTTTCTTGAACTTTTCTATTTCTGTTAAGATAAACAAAAATTAATAATTAATAACAAAACAGCAACATAAAGAGATGAAATAATAATAATTTCCATGGAAAAGTGGAGCTCTTCCTCCATAAGTCATGCTTGTCGTAAGAGGCGACTAAAATTCCGGGAGCAAGGGGCTAGTAATCCCTTCTCCTGTATAAATTACTACATGTAAAAAGAAAAAAAACTGTTTTTCTTTTAATGTCACCCTGCCTCGGTGGAAAACAGCCTGTGTGTTAAAAAAATTAATAATATTTTTTTTTAACATACTGGCCGTCTTCCACTGAGGTAGGATGACCTAAAAAAGAAACACTTTCACCATCATTCACTTCACTGTCTTGCCAGATGTGTGCCAACACTACAGTTAAAATGTCCCTCCAAATTGCAAAATATTTCCACCCGTCCTTCAGAATGCAGGCACTATACTTCCCACCTCCAAGACTCAAGTCCAACTAACCAGTTTCCCTGAATCCCTTCACAAAATGTTACCCTGCTCACACTCCAACAGCATGTCAAGTACCAAAAACCCTTTGCCTTCATTCACTCCCATCTAACACGTTCAAACGTGTCTGCTAGATGTCCAAGCCCCTCACATACAAAGCCTTTTTTACCTCCTTCCTCCAACCTTTCCTAGGACAAACCTACACTGCATTCCCTCCACTACAGATTTATACACCCTCTAAGTCATCCTATTTTGCTCCATCCTCTTTAAATGTCCAAACCATCTTAACAACCCCTCCTCAGCCCTCTGGATAATGCTTTCAGTAACCCCGCACCTCCTCCTAATCTCCAAGCTACAGATTCTCAGTATAATATTTACACTACATATGGGCAGTTAAGAAATCAATATATTCAATTAAAGAGAGAAATAAAAAAAGGGAATAAAAAAAAAGCTAAAAAAGATAAAGGGGCTAAAGTGGCAAGGGATTCGAAGACTAACCTAAAAGGTTTCTTTCAGGGATATAGAAGTAAGATTAGGGACAAGATAGGCCTACTCAAAAGTAACTCAGGTCAGATCACTGATAGTGATAAGGAAATGTGTGAAATTTTTAGCTCTATTTCCTCTCAGTTTTTACGCAAGAAGATACTAGCGAAATTCCAGAAATTATAAATTATGTAGAACAGGATGATAATAAACTATGCACGATTAGGGTAACTAGTGACATGGTCCTCAGACAGAGATATTAAAACTGAACAAATCCCTAGGCCCTGATGAACTGTTTGAAAGGGTTTTAACCCTTTGGGGGTTGACAGGCTTTCTCGGAAACACATTCTCAGGGTTGAAATTTTTTTTGAAAAAAAAAAAAAAAAAATTCTTATGAAATGATAGAGAATCTTTTTCCGATCATAACGATACAGCTTGCAAGCGGGCCTCAAATCACAACAACCCCACGGCAACCATACACTTTAACACCACACACACTCATCAGTCCCCCTGTCCCCACCCCAGCAACCCAAAACCCACCATCACAGCTACACCCCACCCCCACCACAAACTCCACCCCACCAACCCATACCCCAACCATACAATCCCCCCCACCCATGCTGCAACCCCCTATGGGCACCATGCCCCCCCCAACACACCAAGATCTCCTCAGGGCCACAGTATTGGAAACAAGATTGAAGGTTTGGTACACAAACGCGGATGGAATTACGAATAAGTATGAAGAGTGGAATGAAAGAATAGGTGTGGTGTCCCCAGACATCATAGCCATCACAGAAACTAAACTCAATGAGACAGTAACAGATGCAATCTTCCCACAGGGATATCAGATCCTGAGGAAAGATAGAAGGAGCAGGGGGGGAGGAGGGGTCGCACTGCTTGTAAGGAACCGTTGGAGATTCGAGGAAATGGAAGGAATGGAGGTGTGTAGAGAAAGGGACTTCATAGTAGGTAGCATCCAGTCTGGGGAGCACAAGATAGTCATTGCAGTGATGTATAACCCACCACAGAACTGCAGGAGGCCAGGTGAGGAATATGATGAGAACAACAGAGCGATGGTGGACACTCTGGTGGAGGTGGCAAGAAAAGCGCACATGAGCAGAGCGAAGCTACTGGTCATGGGCGATTTCAACCACAGGGAGATCGACTGGGAGAACCAAGAACCACGTGGGGGTCCAGAAACTTGGAGAGCCAAGATGATGGACGTGGTACTGGAAAACCTGATGCACCAACATGTCAGGGACACGACCAGAGAGAGAGGAGAGGATGAACCAGCAAGACTGGACCTTGTATTCACCCTGAACAGCTCAGATATTGAAGACATAACACACGAGAGCCCCCTGGGAGCCAGCGACCATATGGTGCTGAGCTTTGAGTACATTGTAGAGCTACAGGTGGAGAGGGAAAACGGTACCGAAAGAGACAAACCATACTTTAAAAGAGGAAACTACACGCGCATGAGGAATTTCCTGCAGGAGGTTCAGTGGGAAAGGGAAATGGAAGGACAGGCAATAAATGAAATGATGGAATACGTAGGGGCAAAGTGCAAGGAGGCAGAGGAACGGTTTATACCCAAAGGAAAAAGATTAAATGGGAAGGCCAGAAAGAGCCCCTGGTTTACCCAAAGGTGCAGGGAGGCAAAGACTCAGAGTGTCAGAGAATGGAAAAGGTACAGAAGGCAAAGAACCCAAGTAAACAAAGAGATTAGTAGAAGAGCTAGAAACGAGTATGCACAGGTACAGAGGAAGGCCCAGAAACAGTATGAAAACGACATAGCATCAAAAGTTAAGTCTGACCCGAAACTGATGTACAGTCACATCAGAAGGAAGACAACAGTCAAGGACCAGGTGATAAGGCTGAGGAGAGAAGATGGGGAACTCACAAGTAATGATCAAGAGGTATGTGAGGAGCTCAACTTGAGGTTTAAGGAAGTATTCACAGTGGAGGAAGGAAGGCAGCTGGGTAGACAGGACGGGGTGCGTCACCAACAAGGGATGTATCAAGTGCTAGAGGGCATACACACAACTGAGGAGGAAGTGAAACAGTTACTCAGTGACCTTGATACCTCAAAGGCGATGGGTCCGGACAATATCTCCCCGTGGGTTCTTCGGGAAGGAGCTGAGGTACTGAGTGTGCCACTTACCATAATATTCAACACATCCCTTGAAACTGGGCAGCTACCTGAGGTATGGAAAAAGGCCAACGTAGTCCCCATCTTTAAAAAAGGAGACAGAAAAGAGGCACTAAACTATAGACCGGTGTCACTTACGTGTATAGGTAGCAAAGTCCTGGAGAAAATCATCAGGAAAAGAATGGTGGAGCATCTGGAGCTGAACAGGTTAATAAACACCAGACAGCACGGATTCTGGGAAGGCAAATCCTGTGTAACAAACCTCCTGGAGTTCTATGATAAAGTAACAGAGGTAAGGCAAGAGAGAGAAGGGTGGGTTGATTGCATTTTCCTGGACTGTAGGAAGGCCTTCGACACAGTTCCTCACATGAGATTAGTAAAGAAGTTGGAAGAACAAGCATGTATAACAGGAAGGGCACTGGAATGGATCAGGGAATACCTCACAGGGAGGCAACAACGGGTCATGGTGCGTGATGAGGTATCACAGTGGGCACCTGTGACGAGCGGTGTACCACAGGGGTCAGTCCTAGGACCAGTGTTATTCTTGGTATATGTAAATGACATGACGGACGGGATAGACTCAAAAGTGTCTCTGTTCGCAGATGATGTGAAATTAATGAGGAGAATCACATCGGAAGAGGACCAAGCAGGACTTCAAACAGACCTGGACAAGCTTGACATCTGGTCTAGCAACTGGCTTCTCGAATTCCATCCCACCAAATGCAAAGTCATGAAGATCGGAGAAGGGCAAAGAAGACCGCTGACAGAGTACAGGCTAGGCGGACAAAGGCTACAAACCTCGGCAAAGGAGAAAGACCTTGGGGTGAGTATAACGCCAAGCACGTCTCCGGAGGCACACATCAACCAGATAACTGCGGCAGCATATGGGCGACTGGCAAACCTAAGATTAGCGTTCCGTTACCTTAACAAGGAATCGTTCAAGACACTGTACACCGTGTACGTCAGGCCCATACTAGAATATGCAGCACCAGTCTGGAACCCACACCTGGTCAAGCACGTAAAGAAACTAGAGAAAGTGCAAAGGTTTGCGACAAGGTTAGTTCCACAACTCAGGGGACTGTCCTATGAAGAAAGGTTGAGGGAAATAGGACTAACAACACTGGAGGAAAGAAGGGTCAGAGGAGACATGATAATGACATACAAAATACTGCGGGGAATCGACAAGGTAGACAGTGACAGGATGTTCCAGAGAGGGGACACAGAAACAAGGGGACACAACTGGAAGCTGAAGAGTCAGATGAGTCAAAGGGATGTTAGGAAGCATTTCTTCAGCCATAGAGTAGTCAGGAAGTGGAATAGTCTAGAGAAAGATATAGTGGAGGCACTAACCATACATAGTTTTAAGACAAGGTATGATAAAGCTCATGGAGCAGGGAGAGCAGAGACCCAGTAGCGGACAGCGAAGAGGCGGGGCCAGGAGCTGAGTCTCGACACTGCAACTACAATTAGGTGAGTACATGTCAACTGGTGGGTCTAATATGCTTTCACAGATGTGCTGATATTATTTATACCAATGTTACAATAATGCAGTAGTCTGCATATCAGTAAATCTTCTATTTTTTGTGTGAATAAAAATTAAAAATTGTGTCGCAATTTTTCAGTAGTGCAATAACCAAAACGTGGCAAATAAATCTGTGTAATATAATGGTCTACTGTACCCTCTTCCACTTTACCCTCTTATGCTCTACCCTCTTCTGTGTTTACCCCTTCTCTGCTTTCCCTTTATATCTTCTGCCCTCTCCTACCAACCCTCCTTTCCCCATTCTTCACCTATACATTTACACTTTTCAGCTAATTATACCTTGGTAGGAAATAGTTGACATAGCTACTGAAAAAAATGTTATTTTAAATGCTCTTTGAGATTGAATTACAGCCTCTCCTCACTTAACGACGGAGTTCTGTTCCTAAGACTATACAGTGGTACCTCGAGTTACGAGCTTAATTCGTTTCAGAAGGCTGTTTGAGTGCCGATACCAAACGAATTTGTTCCCCTAAGAAATAATGTAAATTAGATTAATCTGTTTCAGACCCCCAAATTACACTTACAAAAGCACTTACAGAAATACACTTACATAATTGTTCGAGTTGGGAGCTGCTCGTAAGTCGAGGTACCACTGTATTGGTAAACGAATCCGTCGCTAAGTGAGAAGCATACTATAATGGTAGTGGGTTTGTGTCATTCATCTTTGATATTGTTTTAATGTCACCTTTGCACCATTTATAACATTACTGGTATATTTTTAAATGTTTATACAGTAGTGTACTGTATATTGTAATAAATAGAATAGAGGAAATCAGCTCTAATATACATTATTTAACCCTTAAACTGTCCACTCGTAGATATACGTTGGCGTGCGTACTGCTCCAAACGTAGATTAACGTTTTATTTTTCATTCCTTCAAATTTGGCACAATAGGCCTGAGTCGCCTAAACATGAGAGAATGGGTCTGTGCACTCAGTGTGTGCAGTATTAAAAAAATCTGGGACCACTTAGTACCTTGTGGGAGCACCAGCTCAATTGAGCGCCAGCTAGAGCAAATAGTGTGGCAAACACCAGGGATTCACTGATGTCATGTTGCATTAACACTCCCCTTATAAGAGGAAAGTAAATATAGGTTAGATAAATACATGAGTGGCTGTGGGTGGGTGTGAGTTGGACCTGACTAGCTTATGCTTCTAGGTCTGATGCCATGCTCCTTCCTTCAGAGGATGTGACCTGACTAGGTGGGTCATTGGTCTAAGCTGGGGGGTGACATGAACCTGCCTTGCATGGGCCAGTAGGCCTGCTGCAGTGTTCCTTCTTTCTTATGTTCCTATGTATTCGGCAGGCTGGCTGGCTTTGGCTGTCTCTGGCTGTCTCTCTATATGTCTATAACTGTATCTGTCTATATATTTATATCTCTATCTGTCTATATCTCTATCTGTCTATATCTTTGTCTGTCTATATCTTTGTCTGTCTATATCTTTGTCTGTCTATATCTTTGTCTGTCTATATAGCTATCTATATCTATATGTCCTATATTTCTGTCTCTCTCTCACATGTACACATAAGTATAGTTATTATACATAGTGTAAATTACCTAGGATAACTCAAAAATTCCAGGCAAAGTGCTATACAATGCTTGTAGATATAAGACATAATAGCATGACTGGCAAGTCAATTCAAGACTCTTCTCGAAAATCACCTGCTCACCCTATACTAAATACTCATACTGTAACAAACTTTCAAACCCAATGTTATTTTACTTAAGATAATCTCAGTTTTATATTGTCATCCTCCTTAACACTTGTTGCAATTTCATATCATCATATTGTCATTTTAAAATAGTATAGTATTCATCATTTTGTTAATTTGAAATAAAATATATAACTAGAAGAAGCTCAATAATTTTTTCTAGTATTGTTATTATACTAGTATAGCATCAACATATTGTAACTTGAAATAAAATATACAACTAGATTAAACTCAACCAATTTCTCTAGTATTGTCTTTTAATAGTATGTATAATCATATTGTAATTTGAAATAATACAAAACTAGAATAAACTCAATCAATTTCTCTAGCATTAAGTACTTAGTGAATAAGTCTTTAGAATAAGCTGCCCCTAATGCCATGGCATGCCAGTGGCTCTCCTTGCATTACAGTTTTATAATTGTAACTACCAATAACAATGTACACTTGTAACATGCATCGAAATAAAAATATTATTATTATTATTATTAAGTAATATGCATCGTCACTTCTGCATCGTGTATAATACCTGTTGGCTTACGAGCCGCACTCTGAGACTGAGAGACAAGCAGACGGAAAGACACATACAGGCAGACAGAAAGACAGATAAGCAGAGTTACACAGACATAAGCAGAGCTAGACAGATAGATACAGATAGACAGACAGACAGATACAGATAGACAGACAGACAGATACAGATAGACAGACAGATACAGATAGACAGACAGACAGATACAGATAGACAGACAGACAGATACATACAGACAGACAGACAGATACATACAGACAGACAGACAGATAGACAGAGAGACAGACAGATAGACAGACAGACAGACAGACAGACATTGAAAAAGGGAGGGTTCCCTCCAGCACTGCTGACATTTATCAAATGTCACGGGGCTGTCAAGAGTTATCTGACACTTGTCAACACACCATTCTTCAAGGAGTTTCATACACTCCAGGATGTCTGAAACATTGCTGGGACCTATAAATACTTCATATATATTTATAGACAATAGTAAATGACCAAGGCAGGTGAAAATGTTCACCTGTTGGTGTGATTGTGACTATTTGAGTACTATTTCAGTACCTAATATTAGTGTTAGAACAAAGATTGGCTATGAAATCACAAGAACTATTATAAATTGTAATTATCAGAACATAAAAATTATATAAATTAAAATAAAAACTAGAAAAAAAAGTATATCTGTAATACTTCTGCAAGCGGCAGGACTTGATGTTGCCGTTAGGTGAGCATCCAGCACTAAAATTGGCGTGCTTATATCTCGGTAAGTACTGGCCCTAAATTTTTTTTTAGCCTATCCTGCTTATAAAAATGTGCTCTTCATTTAAAAAAAAAAATGATATTTTTTTTTCAAAATATTCGGAGCAGTACGCAGCTGCACGTAGATCTACGTGTGGACAGTTCAAGGGTTAAGTATGCATAGTGGTCAGAGAGCCCATCATAAGTCTGAGTCGTCGGTAAACGAGTACGTCTCTAAGTGAGGAGAGGCTGTGTATTACTATTATGTATGAGTGTGGCCTGAAAAAGAAAAACTTTCATCATCATTCACTCCATCACTGTCTTGCCAGAGGCGCGCTTACACTACAGCTATAAAACTGCAACATTAACACCCCTCCTTTTTCTTTTTCGGGCCACCCTACCTTGGTGGGAAATGGCCAATGTGTTAATAAAAAAAATGTACAAGAGTGTAGTGGTAAACACTCTTATATGGGTGTGAAGCATGGGTTGTAAATGTTGCAGCGAGGAGAAGGCTGGAGGCAGGGAAGATGTCGTGCCTGAGGGCAATGAACATAAGAAAGAAAGAACACTGCAGCAGGCCTACTGTTCCATGTGAGGCAGGTCCATTTCACCTCCTGGCTTAAACCAATGACAAACCTAGTCAGGTCAGATCACATCCTCTTAAGGAGCATGGCATCAGACCTATTAGCACAAGCTAGTCAGGTCCAACTCACACCGACCCACACCCACTCATGTATTTATCTAACCTATTTTTAAAACTACACAACGTCTTAGCTTCTATGACAGTACTCGGGAGTTTGTTCCACTCATCCACAACTCTATTACCAAACCAGTGCTTTCCTATATCCTTCCTGAATCTGGAGCAGAGGCACGAACACTGGCCTCCACTCCAGAACAACAGATATTAGAGCCAGCAAATAAAACCCCCCTAAATTCCATCATTATAACGACATTTGTCTTTGCGAACATAGTGTCTAAAGCCGTCAAAAAACAACAAAATTCCTTACATCAAGGGACTTCGTGGAGTCAAATGCAATGTTTGCGGCATTCACAGAGACCCACATAAAGGATCATTATAACAACGAAATATGGATCCCAGGTTATAACCTATTCAGATGCGACAGACTAAACAGGCAACAAGGGGGTGTTGGCTTGTACGTCACAGAGTCGCTCATTTGCTCAGAACTACTAAACACTTCAAATGATGTAGTTGAAGTTTTGGCGGTAAAGACTGAAAACCAAAACCTTGTCATTATGGTGGTATACAAGCCTCCAGACGCAACTTCCCAGCAAGTCCAGGAGCAGCTTTTGAAAATTGACCACTGTGGAAAATCTCCCAACTCCTGCCCCAAACATCTTACTACTAGGAGATTTCAACTTGAGACACCTAAAATGGAGGAGTATAGCAAACAACGTTTTAGCAGAGTTCACCCAAGGAGGCAGCGCAGATGAAAATTTACACACACACGAACTATTAAATCTCTGCACCAAATTCACCTTAAACCAGCAACTATTAGAGCCTACAAGACTAGAAAATACGCTGGACCTCATCTTCACTAACAACGACGATCTGATACGGAATATAACCATATCAAAGACAATACACTCAGATCACAACATAATAGAGGTACAGACATGTATGCACAGGGCTCCTGACCAGCAAAATATGATCAGTCATGAAGGTCTCTTCACAAAATTCAATTTTAATGACAAAAACATATAATGGGATCAAGTCAACCATGTCCTAAATGAAACATTCTGGGAAGATATCCTAAACAATATGGATCTGAACAGTTGCCTAGAAAAAATGAACTCTGTGGTTCTTGAGATTTGCTCAAGACACATTCCATTAAGAAAAAGAAAGAGAAGATGTAAACTAGAAAGAGAGAGACTCTCCCTATACAGACGAAGGCGAAGAGTCAGAGCTGCTGAGAGGGGCCAGTATATGTGAAATACGTAGAGAGGCACTGGTCAATGAAATTGCAAATATTGACCTTAAACTGAAGGAATCTTACAGGAGACAAGAATCACAGGAAGAACTAAAAGCCATAAAGGAAATTGAAAAAAAAAAAAAAATACTTCTTCTCTTATGCCAAATCTAAAGGAAAAACAACATCCAGTATTGGGCCTCTGCTTAGGCAGGGTGGGACATACACAGGATGACAGCCAAGAAATGAGTGAGATATTAAAGTCCCAATACGACTCAGTGTTCAGCGAGCTGCTGCCCAGACTAAGGGTCGACAATCCAAATGAATTCTTTACGAACGAAACGCAAAATTTGGTCATCTCAAAAATCTTGGATATTATTCTAACTCCACAAGACTTTGAAAAGGTAATAAATGACATGCCTATGCACTCTGCCCCAGGCCCAGACTCATGGAACTCCGTGTTCATCAAGAATTGCAAGAAGCCCCTATCGCGTGCCTTCAGCATTCTATGGAGAGGGAGAATGGACACAGGGGTCATCCCATGCACACTAAAAAAAACAGACATAGCCCCACTCCACAAAGTTGGCAGTAAAGCAATTGCAAAGAACTACAGACCAATAGCACTAACATCCCATATCATAAAAATCTTTGAGAGGGTTCTAAGAAACAAGATCGCCAACCACCTAGATACCCATCAGTTACACAACCCAGGGCAACACGGGTTTAGAGCAGGTCGCTCCTGCCTGTCCCAGTTATAGTAATACACAGCCTCTCCTCACTTAGCGACATACTCGTTTACCGACGACTCAGACTTATGATGGGCTCTCTGACCACTATGCATACTTAAATAATGTATATTAGAGCTGATTTCCTCTATTCTATTTATTACAATATACAGTACACTACTGTATAAACATTTAAAAATATACCAGTAATGTTATAAATGGTGCAAAGGTGACATTAAAACAATATCAAAGATGAATGACACAAACCCACTACCATTATAGTATGCTTCTCACTTAGCGACGGATTCGTTTACCAATACAGTGGTACCTCGACTTACGAGCAGCTCCCAACTCGAACAATTATGTAAGTGTATTTCTGTAAGTGCTTTTGTAAGTGTAATTTGGGGGTCTGAAACAGATTAATCTAATTTACATTATTTCTTAGGGGAACAAATTCGTTTGGTATCGGCACTCAAACAGCCTTCTGAAACGAATTAAGCTCGTAACTCGAGGTACCACTGTATAGTCTTAGGAACAGAACTCCGTCGTTAAGTGAGGAGAGGCTGTAATTCAATCTCAAAGAGCATTTAAAATAACATTTTTTTCAGTAGCTATGTCAACTATTTCCTACCAAGGTATAATTAGCTGAAAAGTGTAAATGTATAGGTGAAGAATGGGGAAAGGAGAGTTGGTAGGAGGGGCAGAAGATACAAAGGGAAGCAGAGAAGGGGTAAACACAGAAGAGGGTAGAGCATAAGAGGGTAAAGTGGAAGAGGGTACAGTAGACCATTATATTACACAGATTTATTTGCCACGTTTTGGTTATTGCGCTACTGAAAAATTGCGACATAATTTTTAATTTTTATTCACACAAAAATAGAAGATTTACTGTTATGCAGACTACTGCATTATTGTAAAATGGTATAAATAATATCAGCACATCTGCAAAGCATATTAGACCCACCAGTTGACATGTATTGGACACGTGACGTGATCTGTTTACTCTTGAACATCGGCAAAAACAATCATTTCCGCTACTTTGAGCTCAATTTCAAGGTACTTTTAGTCCATAAACCATTCAAAATAATCACTAGTTCTGTAACAAACATTGCCCTAAAAACTAAACAGATCACAGCTAAGAGACTTAACAATCCTGGCTAACACCCAGCATCCTAAAATCCATTAACAAAAGGCACCAATATGAAAAACAATACAGAAGGGGTCTAATAACCAGAGAACAATCCAAACGCTACTCATCAA